>CAHIKZ030000979.1:587500-762500 GCA_903632075.3 Acanthosepion pharaonis | reverse complement strand
TATATATATATATATATATATATATATATATATATATATATATATATATATATATATGGCACGTGGCCTAGTTTTAGAACGTTCACATTCTGACCATGATACTCAGGTTCGAATGTCAAGAGGGAAACTTCCTGATGTTATCGGACTGGGGTGGTCTATCTTAGCGTGCAGCAACATTGGAAATTGCCTTAAAGCCATCCCAAGGACACAAGCATTGTGAGTGAATTTTGGGTAGACGGAAACCTTTGGGGCCGTAGATAGCCGTCGCCGAGTCCTTGGGTGTGCAAATTGTTGATCAGGCTAGAAAATACGCTCTTTCCCAAAAGTTACAGTATGAACTACAGGTGTGCTCTGTGGGTGTTGAATAAACATGAATGCGCCTGAGAAAGCGTCTGCAATAAGGATCGGCTAACCGACCTAGTAGATGGGTATCTTTAAATACTTGTGACTACCTATATATATATATATATATATATATATATATTAAGACATTTTTATGTTTATACATTTTTTTATAGACACAAATATTTAAGTAAATACTCTGTTTAGAATAAACAGTATTAAAGAACATATACTGGCCTGAATGTCTGAGAAATTTTAACAGAAAATATTCGTCCTCCGACAGCATTAGAACCTGTATCCTACAGAGGAGCGTTTGGTTAGCAAGGTCGAATTTACTGTCTATAAACTTCAATCTTCTATGTCGGAGGACGAATATTCGTTCAATAAACCTTTCATATAGACCTACAAACCTCCAGTTTCATTTCCTCTTGTATTTGAGCGCATTCTTCTTTAATTGCTACTCTCATTTCAGCAATTGTTTCAGGTTTCTTGCTGTAAACTCTGCCTTATAGAAACCCCCACAAAAAGAAATCCAAGAGAGTCAAATCTGGGGATCCATGTGAGTATTCAATAGTCTCTCTTCTTCTGTTTTGCATATTTTTATCCATATAAACAATGTATGATTAACTATAATAATTTTAAAGATTGTATACATTATTTTGGGACAGCCTGTATATAAATAAAATATAAAAGGTACAAAGACTAATGATCCATGGTTATAATTTATTACATTGGAATCATAATATATATATATATATATATATATATATATATATATATATATATATATATATATATATATTTAAGAAAAACTAGGTAATCCGTATGGGTAAACCTAAAAAGGATAAAATCCAGAGAGCTCAATGTAAATCCAGAGCAAATAATTTAAATAAAAACACACCACTTTAAAACTTGGAAGTAATGTCTGATGATCCGCGGTCTTTTGAAACAATTTATTACATGGAACTTTAAATTTGTCTGTTTTTATTTAAATTATATATATATATATATATATGAATATAATGACTATTCATAAATATTGTCTTCTCTACTGGTTAAATCGTAGAAATTTTCATATATATATATGGATTTTTACACACGCACACACATATATATATACATGAATATATTTATTAAAGACATTTTTTTTATGTTTAACGTTGTTATTTTATAGATACAAGTATTTAAGCAAATGCTCTGTTTATGATAAACCGTATTAAATAACATTTACCGGCCTGAATGTCCGAGAAATTTTCATAGAAAATATTCGTTCTTTGACAGGATTCGAATCTGCATCCTATACGGAACCGTCATATACGCTGACGTGCCTTTACCTCTAGGCTACAAAGAACCAATCGGTAGACAAGGTCGAATTTACTGCTTATAAACTCCAATCTTCCATGAATCTCGTACATTCATAACTGCTCTGGCGTATCGAATCTAAACAAATGACGTCATATGTTAAGAAATGGACAAGATCCGACAATTTATTTATTAAAGACATTTTTTTTTATGTTTATGTTTTTATGTTTAACGTTGTTATTTTATAGATATATCTATTTTATATATATATATATATATATATATATATATATATATATATATATATATATATATATATATATATATGTATATATATATATATATATATATAAGTATATATAATGCTTTTTTCTCTTGATTTCTTACCAATCATCTTTGGATCAATCTTAAATGTCAGTTTTCCTACCTGCCATTTCCATCTCTATTACTTGTCGCCTCCGGTGCTATGATGCCACTCACCGGTCAGTGATCAACGCCTGCAGCAGTGACCACACAACTCGACTGTTTTGCCCAGTATCAGTTTATTTAATTCTCATCTTCTTGCCAATATCTCTAATTGACTCTTAGTCAGCTATCCGCGTTTAACTGCCCAACCTGTTTCTAAGTAGCTACATTCAACATTAAACTTTCCAGAATTTGGTCCCTTGGCCGTACCGTTCGTGATCATACGAACATTTCACTTGCAGACTGAAGATTCGTTGGTCGTGCGTTGTAATTGGAAGCAGCCATTTGGAAACTTTTAACCTCCAAATAGTGACGTGGGCACGTCAATAATGTCATTTTGTAAAGACCAGCAGATGGTATGAAACGCGAAGCCAGTAAGAGAATATGGTGCGGTGGGTGAGCTGTTCGTTAGCCACGTCTTGATTATATTTTTAGTGTTCAATGTTTTCTTGTCGAGGGGCAATCTCATTAAAACTCAGAATATTCGTTTTAAAAATCGACTGAATATCTCGTCTTTGGAATTATATTCATTTCCGCTTGATCCATTTTCTTCGTGAGTCGCAGAATAGGATTTCTCGTCAGGACAGACAGGATTTTATGAGCTGATTTTCTTTCGCACGAGTGAGCGTTACGAAATTTGAACGGCGGCCGAACATTCAGAACTTAATAAAGTAATCGAAACTCTTGTGAAAAATTAGTTAAAAAGTTAGTTTAAATCTGTTCCCTAATGCGTGTACTATAATGATTATCTGCGCGAATTGTTGAGCCGAGATCAAAAATCCAGACAAATCTACTGAGTTCATTTTCTTTTCTTTTTTGAAAATTGCCCTCGTAAAAAGGCATGAACTTTGTTCTTCCTCTCCATAACCTGGCTCAGAAAAGGAGAGTACTGAATTTAAAACTGGAAAAAGCAACGAGGAATAAGCCCAGCTATCTTTTCCAGTATAGCTTGACAATTCACAGTTAAATCAGAAAAGGTAACAGTGGAGTGTCATGATCACCTATACCATGGTAAGTCAAAGAATTAAATAAAATAGGTACTTGTAACATCCTGTCTCAGGAAGTAACCCTAAAGAATGCTTGAATTACGAGGGACGAAACACATTGATACAAATATTGCAAAAGAGTATTTCGGAGATGAGGTATTTATGTGCACTATTTACATTATTCGGACTATTGTCCTCATCTTTGACGCCATATCTATTACAACGTTTCGGCCTTTCAGTATCTGTCTATATTTCGGAGATGAGGTATTTATGTACACTATTTACATTATTCGGACTATTGTCCTCATCTTTGACGCCATATCTATTACAACGTTTCGGCCTTTCAGTATCTGTCTATATTTCGGAGATGAGGTATTTATGTACACTATTTACATTATTCGGACTATTGTCCTCATCTTTGACGCCATATCTATTACAACGTTTCGGCCCTTCAGTATCTGTCTATATTTCGGAGATGAGGTATTATGTACACTATTTACATTATTCGGACTATTGTCCTCATCTTTGACGCCATATCTATTACAACGTTTCGGCCCTTCAGTATCTGTCTATATTTCGGAGATGAGGTATTATAACACACTATTTACATTATTCGGACTATTGTCCTCATCTTTGACGCCATATCTATTACAACGTTTCGGCCTTTCAGTATCTGTCTATATTTCGGAGATGAGGTATGTACAACATTTACATTATTCGGACTAGTGTTCTTATCTTTGTCGCCATATTTATTACAACGTTTCGGCCTTTCAGTATCTGTCTATATTTCGGAGATGAGGTATTTATGTACACTGTTTACATTATTCGGACTAATGTCCTCATCTTTGACGCCATATCTATTACAACGTTTCGGCCCTTCAGTATCTGTCTATATTTCTGAGATGAGGTATTATGTACATTATTTACATTATTCGGACTATTGTCCTCATCTTTGACGCCATATCTATTACAACGTTTCGGCCTTTCAGTATCTGTATATATTTCTGAGATGAGGTATTATGTATATTATTTACATTATTCGGACTATTGTCCTCATCTTTGACGCCATATCTATTACAACGTTTCGGCCTTTCAGTATCTGTCTATATTTATGAGATGAGGTATTATGTACATTATTTACATTATTCGGACTATTGTCCTCATCTTTGACGCCATATCTATTACAACGTTTCGGCCTTTCAGTATCTGTCTATATTTCTGAGATGACGTATTATATACATTATTTACATTATTCGGACTATTGTCCTCATCTTTGACGCCATATCTATTACAACATTTCGGCCTTTCAGTATCTGTCTATATTTCTGAGATGAGGTATTATGTACATTATTTACATTATTCGGACTATTGTCCTCATCTTTGACGCCATATCTCTTACAACGTTTCGGCCTTTCAGTATCTGTCTATATTTCTGAGATGAGGTATGTACAACATTTACATTATTCGGACTAGTGTTCTTATGTTTGTCGCCATATTTATTACAACGTTTCGGCCTTTCAGTATCTGTCTATATTTCGGAGACGAGGTATCTATGTACACTATTTACATTATTCGGACTATTGTCCTCATCTTTGACGCCATATTTATTACAACGTTTCGGCCTTTCAGTATCTGTCTATATTTATGAGATGAGGTATTATGTACATTATTTACATTATTCGGACTATTGTCCTCATCTTTGACGCCATATCTATTACAACGTTTCGGCCTTTCAGTATCTGTCTATATTTCTGAGATGAGGTATTATGTACATTATTTACATTATTCGGACTATTGTCCTCATCTTTGACGCCATATTTATTACAACGTTTCGGCCTTTCAGTATCTGTCTATATTTATGAGATGAGGTATTATGTACATTATTTACATTATTCGGACTATTGTCCTCATCTTTGACGCCATATCTATTACAACGTTTCGGCCTTTCAGTATCTGTCTATATTTCTGAGATGAGGTATTATGTACATTATTTACATTATTCGGACTATTGTCCTCATCTTTGACGCCATATCTATTACAACGTTTCGGCCCTTCAGTATCTGTCTATATTTCTGAGATGAGGTATTATGTACATTATTTACATTATTCGGACTATTGTCCTCGTCTTTGACGCCATATCTATTACAACTTTTCGGCCTTTCAGTATCTGTCTATATTTCTGAGATGAGGAATTATATACACTATTTATATTATTCGGACTATTGTCCTCTTCTTTGTCGCCATATTTATTACAACGTTTCGGCCTTTCAGTATCTGTCTATATTTCGGAGATGAGGATTTATGTACACTATTTACATTATTCGGACTATTGTCCTCATCTTTATCGCCATATTTATTACAACGTTTCGGCCTTTCAGTATCTGTCTATATTTCGGAGATGAGGTATTTATGTACACTATTTACATTATTCGGACTATTGTCCTCATCTTTATCGCCATATTTATTACAAAGTTTCGGCCTTTCAGTATCTGTCTATATTTCGGAGATGAGGTATTTATGTACACTATTTACATTATTCGGACTATTGTCCTCATCTTTATCGCCATATTTATTACAAAGTTTCGGCCTTTCAGTATCTGTCTATATTCTTGAGATGAGGAATTATGTACACTATTTACATTATTCGGACTATTGTCCTCATCTTTGCCGCCATATTTTTTACAACGTTTCGGTCGTTGGACGCTCCGGCCTTCTTCAGGTGGTTGGAATGTCGAACTGAAACAATTACTTCGCTCACTCGCTCACTGTTGTAGACTGTTCTAGTTCCTCGTGCCATGTCGTATTATATATTTATGTCTGTTTATCTCTTCTATTTCTCATAATATAGAGACCCTTGTGCAAATTAATTGATACAAAACGAATAATTCCGTTATTATTTTCTTTTTCCTATCTTTCCAAAGAAACATGACCCAGTGTAGATATTAGTACTTCGTATGTCCATTCCACAAAGTCGTTACTTGCAGACTTGCCACAGGTTCTCGACTAGTTTTAAAGCATGAGAATTTCCCGAACAGTCTATAGTACTTTAATTGGCTCACTGATAAGGATTACCAGTGTGTTCGTGTACCGCTACCATTTTCATATGCTTCTTTTGTGTAACGTCCTCCGCAGACAATGGCTGTAGGACAACTAATCGACAGTCGAGACAATAGTTTCTGGGCGGGATAAAAATCTGATGCAATCACGAATGACGAACTATTTTTCAAGGCCAAACAAATGTCATCGTACACCCCCAAAATTGATCCATATTATACTGCACACCACTGAAAATGACCGAATCAGAGGAAAAGTACAAATCGTTTACACACTGTCACTCCAGTGTGTCTAATACTGACTGAATGGTGAAAGAAAGGAAACTAAAACGGTTGTTTCAATTAATTTTCACAAGGGTGTAAATCATGTTTTCTTTGTTTTATACTCTTACGTGCCAAAAGTTTTAGAATAATAATCTGTAAATAAAATGAGTGTTGACACCAGCTTACTTTGAAAACTGATGACCACTTCTATATAATTCGTGTGCTGACATCCAGCGATTCAGTGTGAACACGAGTTTGGCCGTTCCTGGTAAGATAACGTGTATTATCGCATTTCAAACGGAATATGATAGTACGCTCCACGCGGATGGGATATTCTCTTTCTGAATTTATGGTGACAATAGGTATCTTTCGATCTACCGTGTCACGTGAGTACCGAGAACACCTGACTGAAGATATTTACCGCCCCTCCCGCATCAATAATGCAGTTGTTAAGCAAGTATGCTCAACGCTCATGACCAGGTCCATCTAACCAGAACTGTCTGTGCAAGAGAGGTTGAATTGAATCATGCCAAACATTCAATGAGGGGTGGTACCAGCCGCGTAATCAATAAGTTATCACTGCGATATTCGAACAGAAGATCCGTATCGGTGCTTTCGTTAATATCTGAGCACAACGCGTCACCTTTGCTCGTGAAGTCGCTAATTAGAGAGATTGAAAGTGGCAATAAGTGGTTTAGCTCAAGGAGACACAGTTCTATTGTTCTGGAATGAGATTAAGGTTTGGATTTGCTACCAACCTCATGAGGGCCATGGGTCTCTGTTATAAAACAATGCACTGAACAGACTTATTATTCTTCATATAATGGCAGCGGACGTATTTAAGTGTCAAGAATTGACTCCGCTAATGCGACTTAACATCTCATTATCTGATGAACCCTTCTTTACACTGCTTAGTGACATTTGTATCCATTCTAGGACTTTATATATCCCAAAGACGACGAGATATTCCCCTGAGAGTCGTTCTATTTCAGATGCTTGAGGATTGACGTGGAGACTTTCGACAAATGGTGTCGCAACCTGTCGAGAGTTTAATGGGACATACATGGGACGTGATATGATGTACTAATTTCACACAAGTTCATACACCTATAGACACCCTGGAATTGTGAAAATTGATCAGGAGACCATGGCTCAAAACCTATGCAGGGATCTTCTGACCACTCTTAAAATCAATACAATGTCAGATATCTGCATGTAAAATTATTACATGATATAAGACACGTCACGTCTTTTGCTATGTCAATGTAACCTAAAAGTCAATATACGAAGTGAGAGGAGGAATATCAGGCAACGTCTACAATTGTATCGGCAAAAAAGGTTTCTTAAAGTCTAAATATAAAATGACATCTGTGATAGAATCCCAACGCACAAGCAACAAAGAGCCTTTGAATTTGGACGGCCCTGAACATAAAACGCCAGGAATTTGAAAAGATTCGAATGCGACAGTCTGCTCATGACGAATAAATGTACAAGATAATGCAGGACAAAAATAAAGAAAATTGTAATATTGGTTCAAATAATTGTCTTGTTGTGAACATTGGATATATATAAAAAAAAAAAGCTTTTAAGTTTGAGCGAACAAATTAAACTCGTCCCGTTTTCGGCATTTCCTTTCTTTCTAAAGTTTCTTGTTTTATCAATTTATATCTGCTTAATCTGGGGAAACGGAATCATAACAAATAATACATTTGTACGTTTGCTGTACATTATTTACATTATTCGGACTATTGTCCTTATCTTTGTCGCCATATTTATCACAACGTTTCAGCCGCTGTACGCTTCGGCCTTCTTCAGGTGGTTGGAATGTCGAACTGAACCCTTTATTTCGCTCTGTGGGATCATGTTGAGATCATAGACAGGGAACACTTTTGGAAAATTCCTAAACTTAAGGAATCAGCACATAAGCTAGGCCACAAAAATCTCCTTTATATTCAGGTACGTGCATATGTCTTTGGGAAAGGTATGAATCCACTTTTTCTACCGCTATAGATTATATATTAAGACTTGTATTGATAAACCATTATTAGCTAAAAGCATTCTTAAATCTAAAAACAAAGAATAAATATTTGAAATATGTAATATTAATTTTCTTATACGACATGTTGGACATAATGAACTATTTTCTCAGAAATTACGGAAAAAAACTAGAAACAAGAGAAATAATTGTTCTACAGATTGACACTTAGAATTCTTTGTTCGGTGTGTGTAAGCAACGATGAAAAGTGAAAAAATGGAAGACGCTTACACTTAGAATCACAAAGTGACAGCTCAAATTTCTTGGACACATAATGAGGAAGAAGCGTTTGGCCGATTTGATTAGCACAGGACACGAAGTTAAAAAAAGGAGACAGCTGAAGTCTGTGAGATTAGATGGCGTAACAATTAGTCGGTCGAATATGTTGACCCAAAAATCGTGCGAAATGCATCACTGTTTGAACATCCTTTTTCGTAATAGGCTTCGATAACTTTAACACGTTGTTTGATTGTTAATCTTTCCAGGGTTGAAATTGCCAAAAGCTAAAGTTGTTAAATCTGAAAGAAAAAGATAAAAATCATTCGTCGCTTAAACTTAATTCACATTTAAATTCAGTCCACTGTTGGAACACACTACATAAGTAAAAATACGTGAATATAATATAATTAAAGATAAGTAAATAAAATAAGTAATAAATGGTGCAACCACTTGTATCTGATAATGCCAATCTACTAGCTAATCCCTTTTCAGTCGCTTGCTTAAGCATATTTGTATTTGTTCAACACCCACTGACCCCTACTGTGATTTATCTTGCAACTCTGTTCATTTCCTACTACATCCGCTTAAACACACCTAATTCCTAATAACCTCTAGCTTGAATGACTACCGAGCCTTGTATTGGAAGAAAATTGGTTTAAAAGACTTAAACCATTTGATAATACCACTATTGAAACTGTATTAAATGGAATTTGCAATTAGAATCGGATTGCCAAGTCCAAATTCCATTTGATTTCATTTCGCTCTAAAAACCATCGGGAATTACATGTACTAATCTCACCTGCACCTTCGGGTTAAATAATAGGGTAAACTAAAGGCCATTGCCTTGGTGGGTCAAACAGTCTTGGATAAAGTCAAGAATCTTTGAAAAAACAACGAACAACTACTATATTAATGTAAACATCGAAATATAAGTAAAGGTTTTACTTTTCCGAGGTTGTTATTTTCGGGACAGAAGAAAGAGTTTCCAGCTCTGACACAACTCTGTAATTGTTTTTTTTTTTTTTTACCATTTTTATTTGGGGATAGATTGAAGTCAACATAAACTAAATCTAAAGAAAGAACTCCATGAATATGTCATTTTTAATTTTCTTCTGACTTTTCTATGAATAGTTTCATGGCAGTTGTTCTAATGATCTCTCCTCCACGGTACCTCGATTTAAGCTTATTACTAGATTGGCTACTAGATCCCAGCGTTTTACTGTCGAAATAGCTAGATGTAACCGCTAGTTCTATTCTAATAGTTTCCTCTCTCGAACTTCTCGCCTATGTAACTCTCTTCCAGCTTATTGCTCCCCTACCACGTGCAATCGTCAAAAATTTTAAATTCAATTTCAATCGATAGTTTTAGTATTACTGAAGCTTGTTTTTATCTTATTATTTATCATACATAAAAGTTCTTTCATTCTCTTCCATTGCTAATAACCCCTTCCATCATAGTAGCATTCATGACTTACTTGGGATGAAACGATTTTTACAAAAACATGTAAAATATTTTTTTCTTGCCTGAATAATCGCTCTTTCTTAAATTACTCCTTTTGTTAAGTAAATTTATCATCAAATCAAAATAATAATATTATTACTTAACGCTAAAGCAATGTACAAAATATTTGTTCAAATTTGTTTGGCGCGTGGCCGGCATTTTCCTGCATTTGCCTTTGGTGTCAGCGAAAGGGGTAAACAAAAAATGCCAGGATTTCCAATGTGGAATTTCTAAGCCAAAATGCTCTCCACTGTCATGCAGAAGGTTTGAGAAACCTCATCTTCCTAAAAACTTTTACCTCATTTTAACACTGAACTAAACGAGAATAAAAAGAAGATCCTATAGCACCAGAATGTTCAAACGGTGAACAAACGATCTTTGAAAAATAAACGTAGATACAGATTCGGTTGACATGAAGATAGATGAAAAAATATGAAAATGTATTCAATCACTCAAATTGATTCACAGGGTAGATTCTTAAAGAAAATCAGGCAGGTGTATAGGATGGATGCAGATGGCTTGTTTTTGTCAAGAGAATGCACGTAGAAAGAAAGGGAAAAGAAAGGAACATAGATAGATAGATAGATAGATAGATAGATAGATAGATAGATAGATAGATGCAAAGTAACAAACAAGAGAAACGGAATACATAGATAGATAGATGCAAAGAAATAAACAAACACAAGAAAAGGAATATATGTGTACAAAGAGATAGATAGACAGATAGATGCAACGTAACAAACAATAAAAAATAGATATATAGCTAGCTAGATAGATAGATAGATAGATAGATAGATGCACATAAAGAAAGAACAAACAAGAAAAAGGAGATAGATAGATAGATAGATAGATAGATAGATAGATAGATAGATAGATAGATAGATAGATAGATGCTGAGTGGTAATTCTCGTATTAATTCACTAGATTCATTTTGAATAATATTTAACAGATAGTAAATGTAAATATGTTACTTAATTGAGTAGTTTAGGTTTCCTTTAGTTAATTAGGATTTTTTTTTAGTTATTTAAGTATTTTTTAGTTATAATTTTTTTTCTTTACTTAGATTAGGCCATCGTATTATTTCAATAGATAGATTACGAAACTAGTAAGGAATTTCAAATGACAGTACGAGATAATCTTGTAATAAACGGTTTCGTAAAATTAATGTAAATGGGAGATAGGTTTTATATGTGTGCGTGTATGAGTGTGTGCGAGAGTACATTTACTACATTTTTTTGTAGAGGCGTGGACGTGTATTCAATTTCCTAATTTCGTTTGATTAAGAGTATAAGGTTAGACTTAAAGATTTTATATAGTACTAAGAATAATGAATGTATTTTTTTTAGGAAAAGTAATATAAATGGTAAGGTTTAGTTATCGAATTAGTATTTAAAATGTAAAAACATTGGAATAAACTATGCAAGAACTAGTCCAGCTTACCTCGTTATGGATTCCGGGGAAATAGCTCGGATCAAGATAAACACTAGAAAAGGAATATATATGTACAAAGAGATAGATAGATAGATAGATTTCGTAATCTACAATAATAGATTTATCCGAATATTTCTTTAATTTTTCTCACCTTTTTAAAATAATACTCTCGACTTCATCTATTATTTAAACATATATAGATTCAATGGTTGGATCTTTTATCATAGAATTCCAGTGGCATACACACTATATTATGAAAATATAAGTTTTACAAAATATCAAAGAAAAAAAACGTGTATAATGTGTAAGATAAAACAAAACTGTAAACTAGGATAAACAGTTCTGAATATAATTATTCAGGTAACTACTGTCTCACAGCGATCATGTTTATTTCACTTAATTTTACTTATAAATCTACTCTGCTTATTAATGGCATTATTTTAACTCCCCTTCCACTTGCTCAAAGATTAAGCACGGTCATATGACGCTTAACTGACAGTTGGCAAAACACAGGCAGTACAAAATTTCGAGCTAGGTATCGAAAAAAGATGGTTTCCTGAAATATTTGTCAAACATAACTTGCTGGACATGCGAATAAAATTTGTACTATGTTTACATCTACTAGCTTTTCTTTTCGGAGTCGAGGAGACGGCATGTGACGCATTATCTGCACTTTGTTCTCATGTCTCTTCCTTGAACATAAAAGCGCCATTGACTTTCTTCAGTCTTCGCTAGAGCTTTCTTCCTTTTCTTTAATTTAAATGTACAGAAGACAGATATCTACCAACGTATATATGATAAAACGATATTTTCCTATGGTTTATTTCCTTTACATTTTATTATTACTTAATATTTTTACTTCGTTACAATGTATTTATGTCAAAGAATATTATTTGCATGACTGCATTTTACTGATGCATCTATTTGTAGCAATTTTACTTGTTTATATTTTATATACTTATTTCCTGTGTCAGGCAAATTGTTAGAATACATCCAACCATGTCTTGTTTTAAAAGAATCTATTTTTGCAGCTATACCTTTCCACCTCATGTTCCGTTTGTATGGAAGCGGAGGAGGGATATCTCTGAACAACATTTTTTTAGTAATAGTAATGGTTCTGAAAAAAAAAACTATTCTTTCGGAAAATAAATTCCAATCATTGACTGTGCAAACTTATTCAACTTCACAACCTAGAATATATTACTTTGCATGAACGCGTGGTTCTTTGTAATATCATTATGGCAGTTATGTTATCTCAGAAAACATAAAATTATTTATTTCACATCAAATATATTCTTCTGTATATAATCAAGAAATTTGAGCTGTCACTTTGTGATTCTAAGTGTAAGCGTCTTCCATTTTTGCACTTTTAATCGTTGCTTACACACACCGAACAAAGAATTCTAAGCGTCATTCTGTAGAACAATTATTTGTCTTGTTTCTAGTTTTTTTCCTTAATTTCTGAGAAAATAGTCCAGCATATCCGACATGGCGTATAAGGAAATTAATATTACGTATTTCAAATTTCTATTCTTTGTTTTTAGATTTAAGAATGATTTTAGCTAATAATGGTTTATCAATACAAGTCTTAATATATAATCTATAGCGGTAGGAAAAGTGGATTCATACATTTCCCAAACACAGATGCACGTACCTGAATATAAACAAACCAATGGAAATTGGAAATCTCCTCTCCAATTAACAATTCCAATTTTTTTAAATACATCCGTTATCAATGATCTTCATTCATTGGTGAATAGTTAACACAATGAGTGAATATTATAGATGGAACATTTACGATGAAATTCATCAAATAAATCTGAAATATACTGCAGACTTACCATATGCACAGTTTATCATAGCAACACGTATTGTACTGCTGCACAATGTGCCACATGTCAGCTGATTCTACAATCACATGCTTTTTGGGGGGTTGAGGGTTAGTAAGAATTTTCCATCACATGTGTAATGTTTTAAGCATAAAAGCCGCCTCCATAGATAACTTCGACTTTCAGGTAGTCTGAAGTATATATATATATATATATATATATATATATATATATATATATATATATATATATATATATATATATATATGAGCGTTCATATATATTTAACAATTTGAAAACCTAAAGATAGTTATACTTCTGTTGCGAAATAAAGTCTTTATATTTGCCTTAATAACTTTCATCAGAGGATGAAAAGCGTCGGCAAAAATCCGATTTGTTTTTTTCTTTATTCATATTGTCTTTTTACATATATATTATTTAAAGCACACTGTGGACTGTGGGTGACAAGTTCCAAATACACTCTTACACAGAAACACACCCGACACAAACATATATATATATATACATATATATACACACACACACACATATATAGATAGATAGATAGATAGATAGATAGATAGATAGATAGATATAATTATTTATTCGAAATTATAACATAAATATGTTATAAAATCACTAAAAGATAGCCATTTTCTTTCAACACTTCCGATGTCTTATCAAGTGATGATATTGAATCTACTCTGTATTGAACACACTTTTAAAATAGTATTTTTTTGTTATTGGAATTTATTCCGTATACACCAGTCCTACACTTGGATACACACACACATACACACAGACACACACATACACCACACACACACACACACATATATATATATATATATATATATATATACCGTTAAAACATAATGAAAAATTTTATTGTGTTCTCATATTATTTTTTTTATTGACATAAATGATGTATTAATTATCCGAATTCATGTGCAGAAAAGAAAATAATGATAAGATCAGAAGAAAAATTAATTTAACATTTTTTACGGAATGAAAATTTGATGATGACAAAATTTGTTATGTTTCGTTTAGCCTCTTTGGTTCTATCAGCAATTCTTCAGGCCCCAACGCTGCATCACATACTCAATGAATGGCGTATCTTTTCTTTTCTTTTTTTTTTTTTCATTTAATGTGGTGAAACTTTAGAAGTATTATTGTTTCTTGGAGGAAAGCAAGAGCAGGAGAGTTAGAAGATATATGCGAACAGGCTAACCAATTACTAATCACCGTGTGGTAGTCTGTTCTAGTAACGACCCCGGGAACGTGGAGGATTCATCACGCATCAATTCGTGCAAACGTAATCTCTTCGCGTGTTTTTCCGCCTAATATTAATAATTAAAAAAGTTAAAATCTATCTCCGTCAGGATTCCCGGTGCACAGATTTCACTCCACCCCACACAGTTCGGGTGGTCAGAGTTTTGACCACCTTAGTAGGAATTGCTGCATTCTTTTCTCCGTTTTCATTTAGTAGATCCCCCTTTTACGACATAAAACGGGCGTTGTTGTAACAGAAAATTATCTCTGAACTTCTATGCATAAAATTAATAAGAACCATTCCCAAAACTTATTCAAAATAGTTGTCTTATTCCGCTTCAGTTTTTTACATGTTCACGTTCTTTCTTATGTTGTATCTTCCCTCAAAATTCCCTACAATTAATAGGCTTGATGTTATAATAACCTTCACATCCTCCCTATTCTTTGAGGAAGTAATCTGACATAAAAATTGCTGGCATAGTCAGTGTCGCGAGCAGTTTCTTCAGATTCATACAGAATAGTGAATGTTCAATTTATATCCAGTTCAGATTTTCACTAATAAGTTAGAAATGAAATTTACCAGCAAGCAATTCTTGAATCGTGTACATATACAATATAATCTTACTTATTATAAAACGCAGATTGTGTGTGTGTGTGTGTGTGTGTGTGTGTGTGTGTGTGTGTGTGTGTGTGTGTGTGTGTGTGTGTGTGTACGTTTATTTATTGGATCGGATTTCCTTACATTTTTCAACCGATTTCAACAAAACTTCACAGGACTACGTAAAATTACCTTGCGGTGGTTCTAACAGCGCCAAAAATTGGAAAACACTATTGTTTTTGCACGAAATCAATTTGAAAACACGATTAAGAGACATTAATGAAAGGGAGACAACTCATATCGAGTTATACTTAATATCGAGTTATCGAGTTATACTTATTATAAAACCCAGGTTGGTTGTTTGTGTGTGTGTTTTCATTTATATATGGGATCGGATTTCCTACATTTTTCAACCGATTTCAACAAAACTTCACTTTTCTTTTTGGCAGGTAGTGTTTCTTATTGTCTTGCACACCTTTTTCTTTATTTTTACACTCAGAATACTTTAAAAATTCCATTTACAAGACAATTGTTTATAATAAAATTCTATTCAATCGGTAGACTCATAACGATTGAAAACAATATTTTTGTTTGACTTTGGGCGTGACCAATTCGTAAAAAAAAATTAAAACTACTTAAGACATGCGTGTCCATCAACCTTAAACAATAATCTTTGTCAATTTTCTTTTTCAGTCTTTATGATGGTCGATGCTTGATCTATATCTTAGTGTTAAATCCCCGGGCAACGACGGGCTCTAATGCTAGTGCTGAATAAAATTCACATATTTTTGACATAAAAATTGCTGGCATAGACACTGTCACGAGCATTTTCTCCAGATTCATACAGAATAGTGAATGTTCAATTTATATCTAGTTCAGATTTAAAATTGTCATTTACCAGCAAGCAAGATACACATACAATATAATGCTAAATAAAATTCACATATTTTTTTACATAAAAATGGCTGGCATAGAAAAATTCTTATATCCTTCAATTTTTGCGACCTCTCGCAGTAATCTAAAACAGAAGCTGTTTCCAAAAAGTCATTACATTTCTCTGGTATTATATTTATTAGAAAGAAATGCTATTATGATTTCGAGTAGGCTCCACCTGTTGATCATTTTTTTTAGTATAATCTATGAATCTGCTACGTGTGAGTCACGAATTGTAAGGACTTGTTTAAGATTAGCTTCATAGAATAAAAAATGACAACAGCTTTCTTAAAAAATAGAGACATAATTAATATTACGATTACAGTCTTTACCTGTTAACAATGGAAGCTAATACGTACATGTAATGTGATTTTTTTTTAGTAAATATTTTCGGAAATTGCAGGCCGGTAGATATCAATGATTTTGCATCTGTGAATTAACAGGAGATAACCGATAACTGACATCCATTAGACATGGCACGTGGAACTAGAACAATCTACTCTAGCGAGCGAAATGCAGGGTTCAGTTCGACATTCCAACCATCTGAAGAAGGCCGGAGTGTACAACGGCCGAAACATTGTGATAAAGATGGCAACAAAGATGAGGACAATAGTCTGAATAATGTAAATAGTGTAACGATTGATCTGTTTAAAAATCAAACACATGTATCCATTAGATATAGCATGTGCTTATGTTTAGTCTATTGTGATTATTTTTGCCAGTATGTAGAAATATATTCGTTCTCCAAAGATACTTATGTTTGTGTGTATGTGTGTGTGTGGTTTGATCAGTATATTTGGCCATTATGTGAGGTTACGTATGATGAGTACCCTCACTAAATATGAAGATGTTAAGATTGTAATATAGGAAAGTATAACAACGAACATGTTTTGCCTTAGTGTAAAATGCTATTACCACATCAGAGCTCAAACGGGTAAAAAAGTGTGCACAGCAACTCAAGTCATAAAATAGGATCAGTTGTTATGTAATAAATATACATCAAAGGCTTATTATATTTAAGCGTATCAGCCACAGGTTTTCCAGTGAATTCTATGAAAATTTGTGTTATACTAATTACTTATCATTATCCGTTGTGTTTTCACTATAATGAAACGAACAAACAAGTGAATTTCAATCGTTATTAAATCACCTTCTGATATAATACCGTATACATAAAGAGGCTTTAGTGTCACTTCGACGTGGTGTAATGGTCAACAAGTTTGACTCGCTCGAACAATTACGTCTGAATAGTGAGTTCAATCTTCATAAAGTTTCTGCAGTCGTTCAGTGACCACATTTTTCTCTTTCAAGACGATGGAGATCACGACACTCCATAATTTCCTGTCCTTTCTAACTTTTACTAAGTTTTCTCTCCTAATACTGTTCTATCCTTCATTTACACATCTCGTTAGGTAGATTATGCGCTGTTTTCCTCTGTCCCCTTACCTTCAATCTGTCCCCTTCTAAAGCCATGTTCCCCATTGTTTGCCCTAGTGACGTCGACTGTCGCCTTCTGATGTTTATAAGTGTCCGGTTTTTTTTTTGTTTTTTTTTCATTTTCTTTAAGGATTCGTCGTTGTTCGTATGTTCAGTCTATGGAATTTTCAACAGCTTTCTTTAGAACGACATTTCTGTTGCTAAGAGTTGTAGTGGACCGTGGCTGTGATGTTGTTGAGTAGAAGTAGAAGAAACATGTGGGTTCAGATTTTCCTGCTAGCCAGTCCAACTACACAAGTAAGTTGGACTTTTAATTAAGTCCAAAGAATGCAAAGAAAACAAACAAAACACAGGGCCGATAATATATGTACACAAATATATATATTAATAATAGGTTACATAGAAACAGTTACAAAAGGACAAAGTGTGTGTGAATATTATATATGTGCGTTTGTGTGTGTATTGTGCTTAGCATGTTCCCAGCATTTTGGGAAACGCTACCTCTGGTGAGCGTTCACATTTTTGAAGTGGCAAGGCTGGAAGCCTGAGGAAAAAGAGAGATTTTCCTCCAGGTGTCGACGCGAAGGCCTGAGAGAGAAAGAGAGAGGGGTGAAGGGTCAGCGGCTATTTATAGCAGCGAAGAGAGACCCCTGGTGAAAGGGTTAACGAACTGAAGGAGGAGTTAACTCCGACGAGACCCCTGATGAAAGGGTTAACGAACTAAAGAAGTTAACTCCGACAGAGTCTCTTCCTCATTTACCAGAGTTAAAAAAAACAAATTCAGAGGCAGTTTCTAGAGACCGGGAGCTTGACCTTACGACGCATGATTAACCTGTGAATCACAACGGTTACTGCGTTCTTTGTAACTTCTGAAGTACGCATAATGAGGGATGAGGGCTTGGAGAATTTGACGCCATAAGGATATAATGAAGGCAAGGCGTGTAAAAGTAGAAGAACCTGAACAGTGATTATAATTTCTTCTTGTTCTATAGAATACATATTGGCAGCATGATCGAGCGGTTAGAAATCTTTCTTTATCCACCTGAAAAGCGTGGTTGAATCTCATCATGGATATATCAGGCAGGAGTGACTTTTTCATACTGACAGTCTAGTGGATCCTAATTACGGTGCATTGGAAGGTGCTTGTTTGAACAAAGACTAGGGAGGGAAACTGTTGCAGTTATGTGAGACAGTTATAGTTGAACTAATCCTCTGCCTCATTCAGATCTGGGCCCATACAGACGATCAACATCAACCTTGGTATGATGCATGTGGTGGCAAGTGAGAAGCTCTCTCATTTTAGCGTCCATTCGCTTAATGTCAGCTATGGTACACTTAAGCATGTTTAAACTGTATTGCACCACATGGAGAGCCAAGGTGTTTATGGCTGATATTCTGTTTGCTGCATTCGTCTTGATATTCAGTATCAGGTGTACACGGCAGTAGTATTCATTTCTTACTTTCTTTATTTGTATATGCTTCATTCCATTTCCTTCGCTAATTGCTAGATACTTATAGGCTTCTTCTTGTTCCATTTTCTTAATCTTTGTGATAAAATCTATATCCATTGAGTGTGTTTCTGTTATTCTCCATTTCTTGAATGTTAGTTTTGCATGTTTATCTAATCCGAAATCCATACTTTTGTCGTTACTGAAGCATTTTACAATATTGAGGAGGCTCTTCATTGTCGTCCTTGACAAAGATTTTGAGATCATCCATGTAGAGTACGTGATAGAATGTTTTTTGTTTACTTCGTAACCATGGCTATCGTCGTTTAGTTCATGCGCAAAGGGAG
This sequence comes from Acanthosepion pharaonis, assembly GCA_903632075.3. Classification (NCBI taxonomy): domain Eukaryota; kingdom Metazoa; phylum Mollusca; class Cephalopoda; order Sepiida; family Sepiidae; genus Acanthosepion; species Acanthosepion pharaonis. The sequence goes on along the minus strand of CAHIKZ030000979.1, from coordinate 743,038 downwards.
ATGAAGGACATCCAAAACAGAAGAGGTGATAGGAAATCTCCTTGAAAGATTCCATATCCGATATCCAGGCGGCTGGTTATGGCATTGCTTCTGGTGTGATTTAGGTATAATGGAGTGAAATTGGGAAGATGGAGATGGGATGCCGTTGATGATAATGCTATCAGGAAATCTCAAGCCACCCTGACCGACAGCTTGAGCTTAGAAGCCTAGTTCAAACTGTTAATCGCGACTGAACGTACGTCCTCTGCGCTTTCAGACATTTCTGAATGGCGTATAATGAGGCAAGAGTCTTTGGAGAATTTGACCCTCAGAGAACACACCAAAGGAAAGAGAACACGGTACATAAAAGAACATGATCGGTGGCTTATTATTTCTTCCTGATTCACGTAACTGTCGTCACGGACGAGAGAATAACGATCTGTGTGCAGCGGAAGAGAGCCAGGCAAGAAAGATTCATTTTCCTATTTGTATCTTCTCCGTTATAGGCATTATTATATCCATGACATAGTAACACCGTATTTCACGGACGGAACGTAATGGCTGAAAGGAAAAGGAATGCAAAACATGCTTTGTTCCCAGAGATATTGTTATACCACATGAAATGCATTATATCATATATATGTACACAGCAGAGTGTAAGGAGAAACAAAAAAGAAAGGATCTTACATATAATATGGAGATACTCCTGTACCTGAAGAAGACATGTTTAGGACTCCAGTTTAAAAAGGACCGGATTCAAACGTACTTACATATACTTTTAAGCAGTAGCATTTGCCAGCAGGATACTCCGGGCGGAATCCCGGGCAGGACGAACAAACACGTGTGTTTTGACACCAATAAGCTTACTAACTAAAAGACCGTCCACTCTTGTCACTGCATGCAGCTATGTTACCCACGTGACTTATCCGCACCAAAGGGAGATAATCGCTTTTTGTGTCACTATACAACGACAATGTGTAGCTGATTTAGAATGTGAGACATCGCACTTAAAATTTAGTTACAACTGAAGATTGCTTCACTTATCGTAAATGTTTTTAAAAAATATTTATTTTACTCTGTTCTTATTTTTGTTTTTACTTTTCGGTGGTTTAACTACGCAAAACAGAGATAATAATTAAAGTACCTGATAATATTGGTTTAATAATGAATAGTTTGTAATAATAAACGCAAGAAATATTTACGCCACAAATGCTTGTTATTCTCAGAGGACACAAAGAAGAGCGTATTGTACCTACAGTCTATAAAACTACTATTCAGATATAGTTTTCACTTTTGTGACTTAATAATAGCAAGGGATTAATTATTTCTTCGGATTCTGCAGTCGGTTTTTATTTTATTTTATGGAAGAATATACTGGAGAGATTTCAACTTTGCTAGGGTTAATCAAGCCTTAAGTTTCAGTCTGGTGAACTTCAACTATCATGTCAAATTTATAACGCTTCCTTCTATCCGTATTACCGAACGTTCTTTCTTTTCTTTTCAGGAGTTTTGTAAACATTGCAAGTTTCAATTATTGAAGATATACGCATCTTTTCTCCGAGTGGATCGATGAGGTTATTTTTAGTTTAATATTTACGTTTTATTATTCTTAATATCGTTAATTTTATTTTAAATGACATTTGTAAATCGGAATGCGAGAAGCTGCCTATAAATTGTTGTCTAACTTAGGTTATGCTGTCCCAGAACGATTGTAGATTAGTTATGTCTGTGATATCATATCAGAAGGCTAGACTAGGCATTCCAGCTTTGAACGTCAACCAGCCGAAAAAGATAGATAGAATTCCGAACCGTGGAGAATTCAGAATGGAAACAACTGTACTATATTTCTATAGAATTTATACCAATTCACAGATAATAATAATAATAATAATAATAATAATAATAATAATACTTTCACGGTAACTGATCCGATAAGCTTTTTTCGCTGGTTCCCAAACTTCATAAATTTAAGCGTTCTACTAGGCTGGAATCTCGCTCTCAAACTTTCACTGTCGAAACTGTTAAAAGTAGCTGTCTCTTCTACTCCACTAGCTTCATGTCTCGCACTTCTCTCCTGTGGAACTCCCTCCCCTTTTCCTGTTTCCCTGATAGCTATAATCTCCAACTATTCAAATGTAATGTCAATCGACGTCTCCAGATGATCTGACCTATCCTCTATCCTTCTCTTCACCCTTTCTTCTATGGTTTGGTTTGGTTTAGTTTATATTGTTTTACGGCACATTAACCTCAATGCCGACGAAAGTTTTTATTGCTGGTAATATTTTGTTTTGTCAAAAATCTGTTTCTGGTAATATATTTCCTTCAAAATTGTATTGCTTGTAATATTTAACTATTTGCCCATAGCTGGGACCCTAACAGGTGCTACCACCTCTGAACAGGGTGGGCCTGGGAACACCAGCAATTAAGAGGTAGTTCCACGCTCCTCAAAACCTCCTGATCAGAGATCTTGCTGCTGGACGTAGTTTAACGTCTTTCCCAGGACATGGATGTAGTTTAACCTCTTACCCAGGAGGACCTTTCCTCTATTACTCCTATTTGCTCTCGCTCCAACTCTCTGTAAACCCTTGCATGCTAGTGGCTTCCCGCCTTGCTTGCGGTGAATCGCTTAAAAAAATATATGAACAGCGATAATGGTTTATATTATTTACGTGCAAACTGTTCTCTTTTTTTCTTACTGTTGTCATCTCATCACTTCGGCAGTTTTGGGCTACTGACGTCATCAGGTGTGAGTAACCTACTGTTGGCATCGCAACACTTCGGCAGTTGTGGACTATTGACTTCTTCAGGTGTGAGTAACCTAATGTTGTTATCCAAACACTTCGGTAGTTTTGAACTATTGACGTCATCAGGTACGAGTAACCTAATGTTGTTATCTCAACACTTCGGCAGTTGTGAACTACTTACCACTTTTCTCCATGGTACCTAGAGTTTATGATTTTAGCGCCATACTAGATTGTTGGCAAGATCTCATCATTTTAAAATTGAAATTGCTACACGTAATCATAAATTCTAGGTTAACAGTTACCCTTTTTTCTATCGCAATTCCCATTTGTCGAATTTCCAGTCAACTTTCATCTTTAAAATTTCAAAGTCAATGTCAATGGTTAACTTCCGTCTTCTTAATTTTTGTTCTTTTATTGTTCTCTATCGTTAATAGTGTTTTGTTTTTTTCATATTTTCTAAAACTTACGTCTTTGTGGTTTTACTGCCTTGCATGAAATTATTATTATTATTATTATTATTATTATTATTATTATTATTATTATTTCCTTTGATTTATAGTGTGTACACATTTTTTCCGGGTCTCGGCCAGAGTCCTAAGGTTAGAAATGGCGTCATGATATTTTCATTGAGCAATTTAAAAAATAAATAACATATTTTACATAGATAAATCCCTTCGTAATGTGTTGGCTGTACTTGTGATAACATTCTTTTTGTATTTCTTTAAGGAATGGACTACCAGGAATCTCTTCAATAAGTCTATTGGAATCTTTTCCAACCAATCCTATGGCTTGAACTACAAATGTAATTGTAGATGTTCTCATGTGCCACATTTTTGGGATTTCGATTTCAAGGGCCTTGTATTTTTATAGGTTTTGAGGATACACTGCAGTCTGCAGGAACTGCCATATAAATAAGTTGGCACTTTTTGTCTTTTCGGTCTCTAATCATGCTACCGAGTCCATTAGCTTTAATTGTTCTGGCTGTGTGTACTGTAAAGTCCTACAAAATTATTACGGGTCCTATCACCGTAAGTGGGTTTTGGTGGGGTTCATACCAATTTCTTGCAGTTTCCTCTCCGTAGAAGTTACAGTTTTTCCAATGGAGATGTTGGCCCACTCTGTCATGCCCCGTTTTACATTCAGTGGGTAACAACACTGTGTGGTTGATAATTTCTAGTTAGCAACCATTCGTCCTGTGCCGCAAGAATAAAACCTTTGGTTTCACCTTTTAACCCTGCACTAAGTAGCTACTGATGAGTACAGGGTTGGTTTACATCAGCTTCTTTGGTACCGACAGAGGATTGACCATGAAGCGGTTTATCTTGCTATGGTTTCTGTATCTGGTCGTGTGCATTTTGCCTTTTCTTTTTTTTAATCATTTTCCAGCTTCAGTCGGTGCATGGTGCTTTGCTTGTATTTCTTCACCTATTTGGATCTCTATTTTCTTGGCTTCCTTTATTACTGAATAAAGTTTCGTACTACTTTCATGTTCTTTGACACATATCATCATCCAGTCTTATGTAGTTTCCAGATATCTTTGAAGGCAAAGTGTTGTAGTTTTGTCAGACAATTCTAGTTGAACTAATCCTCTGCCTCCTTCAGATCTGGGCCCATACAGACGATCAACATCAGCCTTGGGATGATGCATGAGGTGACATGTGAGGAGCTTTCATGTTTTGGCGTTCATTCGCTTAATGTCAGCTATGGTCCACTTAAAGATGTTGAAACTGTATTGCAGCACAAGGTATTTATGGCTGATATTTTGTTTGCTGAATTCGGATCGGTATTAAGTTTCAGACGTACACGGCTGTCGTATTCCTTTATTAATTTCTTCATTTAGATATGCTGTATTCCATTTCTTTCGCTAATACCTAGATATTTATAAGCTTCTTCTTGTTCCAATTCCATACCTTTGTCCTTACTGAAGGATTTTACAGCATTGAAGAGGCCCTTCAACTCATTGTTGTCTTTAGCAAAGATTTTGAGATCAACCATGTAGAGTAGGTGATAGAATGTTTATTTGTTTACTTCATAACCATGGCTATTGTTGTTTAGTTCATGCGTAAAGAGAGACGAAGGACAGCCAAAACAGAGGAGGTTATAGGGAATCTCCTTGAAAGATTCCATATCCGATATCCGGCTGGTGATGGCAGCGGTTCTAGTGTGATTTAGGTATAATGTAGGTATAAGTAGGTATAATTTAGGTATAATTCTCATACTGTATTTAAGGAAATTTACTATCACTGGGAGAGTTGTACAGTTCCAAAGTCTTAAGAATCCAAGAGTGTGGCACACACCCAAAGGTTTTTCGGTAATCTATGTTTACTGAGCTAAGATTTCTACGTCGTCTTAACGTTTACAACCATATGAACCTCTCCAGCATCACTTATTTTCCAGTGGAAGAATGTTGTTTGCTTCAAGAAAAGACTAATTACGGTTCGTCAAGACAGAAGTAATTAATTTATAGTTGGTCGATAGACATGTTATTGCCATATAATTATTACGGTCAACTATTTCATTCGTTTTGATATAAGATATGTAATACTTTCAGTGATCCATTCCGTGATTTCATTGGGAATATGTATAAGCATTGGCAGAATTTATGCAAGGGTTGTAGGGATTGATGAGAGACAAAAGAATCAGAAATTGGGCACCTTGTCATTTCCTGCCGATGTCAATTCAGGGGATTTCGTTAGAGCTTAACTAACATTATTCATGGTCACATTTCTCAACTCTTGTAGAGGTTTATCCAGTATTAGTTCTTATTCACGTAGGATCCATTATGCATTGGTATTATATTCGTTTGGGCTGCTCCAAATATTGTCCCAAAATTTCTGCAACTTTGTAAATACATGGTGGCTTTTTGACATATATAGTTTCTTTTCCAATTTCCCTGTAAAATTTCTTAAGATCCGTTTGGAATAGTTCATTTTTGGCGATAGAACCGACAACGTTTATAATATCGTCTTGTTCTCTGTGGCTTTAACTGCAGTTTCTGTTTCAGAATTTCCTTGATTGATTCATTTAGTGATTTAATTTTATATTTCCACATGATCTTTCTGCATTTGTGTGTTGAGACATTTGGGTTTCTAGTGATATCATCTAATATAGAATTCACATAGGATTTGCTTTATTTCTTGAATCAGTTTTGCCCTCGAGGCTGTCTCATTTGTTGTTTGATCTTTTCATTGTTTTGAGGCCAAGCTTCACAATAGCTGTTGCGTATATGACATTGTTAACTTCTGTGATGTTTCCCAGGGCATGGTCCGTTAACAGTGTTTCCAATGCAGCGTTGTATATTAACACACTGACTTTACCATATGAATTTTTGGGACCTGTATCTGTCTGCCATTTGTGTGAGAGTTACTCTGCTGAGTACTTGGATGACATGCTTTTTCGCTTCATTGATTTCGCCTCTGTGGTGTTCAAGGAATTCTACCTTAATTTAGTTGGACTAATCTTCACTGACATATTCTCGATAACTGCAGCTGTTTATATCGCAGGTAGATTCTTCAGTTTTAGTTCATGGGCGATTATTATTATATCCTATGTCATTTATTTTAGGTTTCACCTCATTCTCTGCCATATTATTTATTTCTACTCGCATCTCTTTTATTGTTTGAGTAATGGGTTATTGTATTCAGTCTTTTATTTAGTTTTATCTGATCTATTTCTTCATTTGAGAGTCTTTTATTTCGCACGATGTCTCTGCGGACATTGGCAAGCATGTTCGGGTTGAAATAAGGTTATATTTCACTCCCTCCCATACTTCTCCATATTTGGTATGTCTGATTCGTGGCGTTCTTTTATTATTATTATTATTGTTGTTGTTGTTATGATAAAAATGATGATGATGTTTAAATGAATAACAACATAATTCCGTGAATTTTATTACTGGTTGTATTTAAATTTTTACCCATAAAATCTTCCCTTAACTTCCCTCTAATATACAAACCTCTTTCTTTCTTCCCCGACTTCTCTCTCTTCAATTGTGTAAACGAAGCAAAATACTTTTAGGCTCAAGTTAAAATCGCTACTTCATTTTTTTCTTTCTTTTTTTTTGTTTATTTTTTTATTTATATTTTTTAAATGTTTGGCTTATCAAATTGTCTATGTGAATTCATATATATATATATATATATATATATATATATATATATATATATATATATATATATATATATATATATATATATATATATAATAAAAAGAAAGAACAGTAAGATATATAAACCGGTGTTCTTATTGATATTTTCATTTTGACAAAACAGTACTCAATGCTTCAAAAACCGAAGCTAAAAACTTCAAATTTAATTATATAATTAAATTAAAATATTAGTTCTGTTTCATCCTCAGGCGAATTTTTATATAATTATATACTTAAATTTGAAGTTTTTAGCTTCGGTTTTTTGAAACATGGTAATTCATGTGTAGTGAAGAAACCATATTTTAAATCAGTTAATTTATAATATAATATAATATAATAATACTAAAAAAAAAAACATCTTTCGGTCGACAAACAATTATTTCGTCTTCAATTTTTGATTTTATAAGGAAAAGATATGGCTGGCGATGAATAAAGGATTATTCGAAAGTACTTGCATTTTAAAAAAATATAACCTGGAAACAACAGTTTTATAAATGAGGATCACGTCACTCTATGGATTAACAGTATTTTAATGCATACATTATACACTACTAGCGATAGATGTCGCCAATAATACCATTAATATTACTGATTGATTCTATGTGTGATTATTTCTTTGTATATAAATTATATGCTGCCTAATGTTTTATGTTTATATATATATATATATATATATATATATATATATATATATATATATATATGCGTATGTGTGTGTGTATGTTTACGTGTGTGTGTGTGTAAAAAATGAGTATGAATTTATTTCAGAAATCAATAAAGATGGAACGACAAATGCAAGCATAAAACTATTTATGTTAAGATGTTTAAACACCTCAGGAAGTCATTAAGGTATGTTTAAAAATTTTATATAGCCGCCTCTATTTATACACAGAGGTAACGTGGAGAATAAAAACTAATAAAATAATACGATTTTAAGTTTGCATTAGAGAACTCTGAAAATCTTCTAAAGAATTATCGTGTAAAGGAAAGGTAAACTATGAAAGGAAATTGGAAAATTGAAAAAATATAATAAACAGATTTTGAACAGAGTTTGTCCGATATTTTTTTTTAATTCAACACGTTTGGATGAATATTGCTTATGAAATACACCATATATATATATATATATATATATATATATATATATATATATATAACACACACACACACACACACATATATATATATATATATATATATATATATATATATATATATATATATATAGTGATATAGTCAACACTTAGAGCCGGCAGTCTGTTTCATGCTAGATGTAATCGTCAGGCCACGAGCATGAAACAGACTGTTCGCCTCTAAGTCTTGACTTCTATGTTCACTTTTATATTTACACACGCTCTATCTCTGATACTGAGCACTTTATCCCATAAATATAGCACATCTTAAGACTATATTTCTTCTGCACATATCCTGAATCTAACATTAAAATTTGAAGTGATTTTAATTAATTCAATTCATTTCATATATCTTGGTACATGGACAGGGTAAATTAAGCATGAGAGATAAGAAAAATGGAAACAGGATAGCTTTCGCCAAGAATACAATTATCTAAAACCTTAAGACATTAAAAAAATTAACATGAGAACTTGAATCATTCTATTTAAATAGCCACATCCGTTCGATACTCGGAGAAAGACGCTATGAATAGCGTCCAACTGGTTCCCAGATGTCTAATTTATTATCTCTTTCCAACAGTTTTCCCAGGTTTATGATTGAAAATAGCTTCAAGCGAATGAATCCTTTTGGTCTTAAAGAAGACAATTCCCTATGAAATATCAGCTACTGGACTTGAGTAACATATTTTCTTTAGAAAATGAATTAAAAGAAATATTTTATGAATTTCAGCCTAGAGCAGTACTGGCTGCTCGATCAATGAATGACGAATATTTCCTTATAAGGAAATCTCTAATATTGCTCTCTCGAACTGATTCACAACAGCTTGACAGCTCTGGAAACAATATAAGTAATTAATATTTATTACAGACCGTCTGATTTTATTATGCAAATCTCATGAATTTCAAAGTCTCGAAGTTGCTTTGAATAATTTGTGTAAAGCTTTAAAAGATTAATATAGACATCAAAAAACGAGTAACTTTTTTTCTTTTTATATAACTTCAAAAATTTATTGGATTTATATAAGGACTGCAGTCAGACAAACTGTATAATTATTTCATTATTATAGAAATATTTAAAATGGTTATAAATTTATTTAGTGCTTCTTCTGTGGTGAAATATATTTAATGCGAGTTTTTTTTCTTTATATATCTTCGAATATATACTTGAACTGATAATTATTCAAAAGACAATCGTTACTATGTGAGTTGTATAGTATTTGGTACTTTTTAATAATATTTATTTTGTTTATAGTTGTATTTTGTGTATCGCCCTTGAGGGACAACACAGTTGTTTCCCCTTGGGTTCAGTTCATGGGAGTTCACCCCTTTAGAGAAGAGAAATCTTTTCTCCCTTTTTTCTTTTTTCTTTTAGAACGGTCTCTTCCTTCCTGATCAAGTCGGGGCCACCACTTATTATTATTATTTATAAGTCAACCGTAGTTTACCGACTATTTAGTGTTAGGAAGAATACTGCATTTAACCTTCCAGTTGCACACCGATACTAATATTAGCATTAGCGTAGCCACTGATACACTAACACTGAATGCGAATATAGAAAGACGAGATACGCTTAGTAACACCCCAGGTTCAGGTTAATGAACCCGTCTAGGGAAGGGGTGCTTGTAGAGAGACCACAGTTGTTTTCCCTTGGGTTGAGCTCATGGGAGTTCAGCCCCTTTAGAAAGGAGAACTCTTCTGTCCCTTTTTTTTCTTTTGTGCTTCCGGTTTTTTTTTTTTTTTTTTTTTTTTACTGTCTTTTACCTTCCTGACCACCAGGACACCCACACACGTGGATACTGGACAACATGTGCACAGCCTAACGTGGAGAAAAAAAGTAATTTCTAGTCAGTAGCTATGGACGGTCAAAGGTCATAAAGCTGGTATGTTATTTCTTTGTTCTCCTGTAAACCTCCTCGTCCCTCGGACAGTATGAACAATCATTTGTTTTGGGACATATGTAAATCTTTTTAATATATGTATGTAAGTTGTTTGCCTTATTAAATGTTTTGTTTGTTACGGTCGCGTATCTCATCTTTCTTTGTTCGCATTCAGCGTTAGTATATCAATGACTACGCTAATGCTAATATTAGTATCAGTGTGCTACTGGAAGGATAAAACACATTATACTTCCTGACACTAAATAGCCGGTAAACTATGATCGACTGATAAATAATACTAATGCCCTAAATTTTGATAAGTGTCAAGTTAATCAACGAGAAAGTGTGGTCATCTTTTGAAAAAATGCAACATTATCTTCGGTATTGACAAAATTTAGTTCAAGGCAATGACCAAGATGGCCGAATATGCTCGAATAAAAACAGAAAATTGTATTTGTTTGATTTTGGTATTTCTAATTTGATTTGTGTGTTGGTCTGTTAGTTTTGAAACAACTATGCTTTGTGTCTTCGTGCAATTGGTCTTAAATCCTTAGTTCTCGCTTTCTTTTACTATATTCTGTATTGTTACTCGCTACTTCCTTTCTCTGTCTGCTATCAAGTGTGTCATCTGAGTATCATATTGTTTTAAGATAGTGGCTGCCAATAATGAAACCCGGCAGGATATATAATTATCTCAGAATCGCCTCACTGTATAGTTTGAATAAGTCCAGTTTATTTTTGTATATTTACTGAATTCATTTTCTATCCGAATGCCGTCGGTTAGTTGCCTGTATAGGTTCTGGAATATTCTAATATCCTTCCCCAAAATATCAGTCATCTTGCAGTTCGAAAACGATTCCTTATGTGTTTTTGTGCTACACAATATAACTATCGTTCAGGTTTTCCCATTTTTAAAGCTTGTTTTTGCTATTGATGTTTCTATTTGATTTCAAGTCTCTCATAGTGACATTTACTTCAGTCTAATATAAGAAAAAGGGCCTGTCAAGGTAAAATCCAGATTCCCGCGTATCTCCCACTAATTCCAATATACATTCACCTGTCCGAAGCAGCTGCCCTCCTCCATACAATACAATAAAGATGCCAAGATAAATCACAAAAGAATGTCAGATTAAGAAAAAATGGATTACTCTTCATGACAAGATTTCTTACAAAGAAGGATTTATTGAATCCTTGGATACAACGCGGTTCCGATGGATCCAGTCTTTATTCATTTAGTTATATGACTACTAACCACACTGGGAGCTCACAAACTTCTGTACTTTTGCCACATCGAAGCTACGCTTAGTGCATCCTCATGTAGTTAAATGACTCTAATTTCTTTGTCAGTATATGTGATGAATACAGAAAAAAGGCTTTAAAAATCTTACAGAAAGTCTTTGAGAAAGCCTAGCGAATTTCTTGAGAAGGCTTTGACACAGATATTCAAAAAGACTCTTTTCTTTCTCGAAGGATTTAAATTGAGTTAATTGATATGTCTAAAACAACAACCACAGTTACCCTCTATAGGCACTTCTTAAAAAGGGCTTCATAATTAGACATTGTAAATCCTAAGAGGATTTCCTTGATAGACATTGTAAATCCTAAGAGGATTTCCTTGATAGACATTGTAAATCCTAAGAGGATTTCCTTGATAGACATTGTAAATCCTAAGAGGATTTCCTTGATAGATGTCGGTTCGAAGTCAAGCGAAGGAAACAAAGACAAGACTCAACAAAGAAGATTCACTAAGTTCTGAGATCGTCCGAAATATTTTAAAGTAAGGTATGTCCATTTCCATGTTATGTTTCGATAAAAGAAAAACCTTTAAATAAAAAAAGAGATTGTAATTCACAGTAAGCGAAACTTTGGCTGGATGGGAGCGTCGCCTAGCCGCTATCAGCGCGTTATTGACGTGTTCATTTCAAATTCCAGCCATGGCCATTGTACTCACATTCATTGAAGCATGCTTGGGAAGGTAGAATTCTAAATGCCTGGGGTAAGACGATAAACTACATCCGAGTCCTGGGTAAGACGATAAACTACATCCGAGTCCCGGGTAAGATGATAAACTACATCCGCGTCCTGAGTAAGACGATAAAATACATCCAACAGCAAGACCTCTGAACAGGAGGCTTTGAGGACCGTGGAACTACCTCTTCATTGCGGGTGTTCCCAAGTTCACCCTTACACGGGGTGGTAGCACCTGTTAAGATCCTAGCTATGTTCAAATAGAGTTGACGCCTGTTAGGGGCAGGAAGAAAGACACGGAAAACAACAGGTAGGTGGGACAAGTGTATTGAAATAACAACATATATATAAAGTTATTCTGCCTTTATATATATATATATATATATATATATATGTGTGTGTGTGTGTGTGTGTGTGTGTGTGTGTGTGTGTGTGTGTGTGTGTGAAAATTTCTCCGATTTAACCAGTAGATAAGACAATATTTATGAATAAAAATGAAAATAGGAAAACTGGTAATTGCTGACGCGTTTCGTCCAATGTGGACTTTATCAAAGCAAAATAGGAAAATTAAATTAAATGAACAAAGTAACTAATTCTGTTTTTGTTTTTATTAGTTACTTTTTTCAATTAATTTCATTTTCATATTTTGCTTTGATAAAGTCCACATTGGACGAAACGCGTCAGCAATTACCAGTTTTCCTATTGTCCTTTTTATTCACATACATATATATATATATATATATATATATATATATATATATATATATACAGCATATCTTTATTCAAACATGATTTGCTGAATAATCTGAATATATTATGCCTGTTTATTTTTATTGTGATCCCCTCTAATTCTAGAATCAGCTCCTTAATGTTGATATTAAATTTATTAAGAAAGGCGCCATATTTATTTTTTCTTTTCATTTTTTTCTTTCCCCGAGTACTTTCAACCTCATCCGAGATCATCTTCAGGATTTAATTTTTAAGACGAAACATTAAAATCGTCACTCGGTTACGTAACATACATATGTAAGTATAAATAGAAGCAGATATACGAAAAGTGTTTTTTTTTTTTATTTCTGAAACAACCACAGTTATTGTCATTATATCAAGCCACTGTTATTTCACGAATGAAACTATCTGTACCAATTATCCAGACAGTCATGTAAACAGTTCAGACATTTCTATCTCCTTGCTTTATTTAATCACAGACTTGATGTGTCGTTCGTTGCCGAGCAGTAAAGGAAGTTTAGGCGCTCAGGTGTATACTGTTAACGGGAAATGAATAAATGAATCTAAAGCAACGGATATATATAACGTTTTGCTTGAAGATTGGTAAAAGCAAGTGAAACGTTAGCCTTATTAAGATGCATTATGGTAAACATGCTAAAAAGATACGGATATGTATGATCATCACATGCTGTTCTAGGGGAAATTGAAGAGATATATTGGATGGCGAAAGAAATTGAGAGACAGAAGAAAAATCATTTGCAAATGTTTATATCGAGGTGCTGAAAGGTCTGCGAAAATTGTTTAGGAGACAAAGATACGAACTGTGCCAAAACAAATGGATGCTAAATACTGAAGATGCTCCTGTGTATCATATATTATACGTTTGCCAATTCCTAGCCAAGAAATAAATTACAAAATGTGGATTCAGCTAATTCAGCCAGACTTAGTTCACCGATGATGCTAGCTATTTTTTAATTGAAAATTGAATTGAAACATGAAAATTTTGTTTATAACCTTAGAATCCAGCAACGTATAAATCCTTTCTGAAATGTATTCCAGAAAAAAAGATTCCAACAATGATTCCAAAAATGATAGTACCGTTTTGAAAACTAAATATCATAATAGCTTTTGAAACTAACAACAGCATTTTTTTTCTTCTACATCATTTTGCAAATTAATTGAAACAAAATAAATAATTCCATTATTATTTACTTTTGTCGTATTTTTTCCAATGAAACATGACCGAGTGCATATCTTAATACTTCGTATGTCCATTCCACAAATTCGTTTCTTGCAGATTGACAACAGATTCTCGATTGGATTCAAATCAGGAGAGCTTCCGAGCCATTTGATTGTACTTTGATTTGCTCACTGGTAAGGCTTGCCATTGTGTTCGTACAGCGTTACAATTTTTGTATGCTTCCTTGGATTAATGTCCATTGCAGACAATAGTCATAGGACAATTAATCGACAGTCGAGACAATAATGTATGGGCGTGGTAAAAATCTGATGCAATCACGGATGACGCAATATTTTTCAAGGTCAAACAAATTTCTTCATACACCCCGAAAACAGATTCATATTACTGCACACCACTGCAAATGACCTAATCTGAGGAAAAAATAAAAATCGATTACATCCTGTCACTCCAGTGGGTCTAAAACTGACGGTATGGCGAAAGAAGGGAAACTAAAACCGTTGTTTCAATTAATTTTCACAAGGATGTATGTGTCCGTTAAGGATATAGTCGGCTCTCCACAATTTCCTTGTCCTTTTCAGCTCTTAATATATATATATATATATATATATATATATATATATAATATAAAAGAAAGAACAGTAAGATATAATCCGGTGTTCTTATAGATATTTTTATTTTTACAAAATAGTGCTCAATGTAAATTTACAGAGCATTAATATTATAAATTAATTCATTTAAAATATGTTTTTTCTGCTACACAGTTCTAACCATTGAAACAATTTTGAAACATGGTTAGAACTGTGTAGCAGAAAAAAACATATTTTAAATCAATTAATTTATATATATATATATATATATATATATATATATATATATATATATATATATATATATATATATATTGTCAAATCTCCTAAACCCTGTCCTGCCAACAATTTGCACAAAATCATTAGGTAGGTTACGCGTTTTTTTTTTCCTCTTTCTACCTTGCATCCAATCTCTGTGATTATCAAGTTTTCTAAGTCATCGTTATTTTTCATGTCTCTTAGAGATGTCAAATGTTTCTTTTTGGTGTTAAGCATAACTGTGTTTTTGTTTCCATTCACTGCCATATGTGAAGATATATAACAGTAACCAGATAAATACATTTGCTTTCACGAGGTCATTCCAAAAATGACTTTGAATTACATCCTATGTTCCTCGATCTGTTTGAATTAAGTTTAGATTCATTCATCTCTTCGTAAAGAAAATTGCCAATTGGGCGCCTTAAGATGAAGTAATGGATAACGAGCTACCCATTTAAGAACTTTGCCACAACGTTATTGCATCGTTAGAGAGTGTTTGATGAGTTTGTCTGCGGCGTTGTCATATGAAGTTTCATTAACAGAAAATGGATAATAAATTCCAAGAAGTTATTAGAATGCACATTTATCATTTAATTAATGACTAGCAGGGATACCCGGCGTTGGTCGGAAGAAATAACTTTATCTTAGGTTTCATTACTAGGTTGAAATTCAATAACATGTTGAATCATTGTCTTGATAATCAATCTGATGCGATTGCAAAAACTCAGGGATCTATATTAATCAAGAATATGACAAATAATAATTAGACGATAAGCATTCCGCTATTTATTAAAGTAAACACATTGTCAATGTATTTTAACAAATTAACACCAGTAATTATTTTTCTTTAAGTCAGAAATAATTACTTCATTTAAAATCATTTATTTGGTTTCATTTTGCTTCTTAAAAACTCTTAAATTGTTTTTGTCAGTAAAATAAAAAAAAACAAAGATAGAGAAAAAATATTGTTAATTCAAAAATAAATCCTAAAAATAAAGACAGGGAAAACAATGTTAATGCAAAAATAAATCTTTATATAAATAAAGTTGTAAACCGTAGTTCATGTCCTGTATACAATAGAAAAAATATAATATAATATAAAAATATTACATTATTTACATTATTCACTCCTCATCTTTGTCGCCATATTTATTAGAACGTTTCGGCCGTTGTACGCTCCGGCCTTCTTCAAATGGTTGGAATGTCGAACTGAACTCTTTATTTCGCTCACTGGGGTAGACTGTTCTAGTTCCACGTGCCATATCTAATGGATATCAGTTATCAGTTATCTCCTGTTAATTTCCATCTGAAAGTTCTCCACTGCCTTAACCGGGTATTGAACTCACACTCTTTGGGTTCAATGCCTTTATCCACAGTGCCATTAGTCCTTGAGGACAATAGTCCGAATAATGTAAATCGTGTACATAATACTTCATCTCAGAAATATAGACAGATACTGAAAGGCCGAAACGTTGTAATAAATATGGCGACAATGATGAGGACAATAGTCGAAATAATGTAAATAGTGTACATAATACCTCATCTCAGATATATAGACAGATTCTGAAGGGCCGAAACTTTGTAATAAATATGGCGACAAAGATGAGGACAATTAATCCGAATAATGTAAATATTGTACATAATACCTCATCTCAGATATATAGACAGATTCTGAAGGGCCGAAACTTTGTAATAAATATGGCGACAAAGATGAGGACAATTAATCCGAATAATGTAAATAATGTACATAATACCTCATCTCAGAAATATAGAAAGATAACAGTATTAATATTTTTGAAAGCATAAATATTCTAAAAATTTATATTTAGTAAAATTTTTATTCATAATAAAAAAAAAAATTCAACAGAATATTTTTGAAAGCATAAATAATTTTTAGAAAATGAATTTAAATAGTTTAGTAAAGTTTTATGCCCCTAACCCGACATGTTTAAAACGATTGTGTGTATTTAGAATAAATTGTTTCATATTTAAAATTTAATATCTCAACTTTTAAAACATTAATTTAAATAAAATGGTAAAAGAGAGTTCTGCCATTAATTTTAAAACATAACAGATGGAATATTTTCTTTATTTAATACTTAATGATTTCACTAATGCAAATTTCAAATTATTATTGCATTTTATTCATTTTAATCGTAAAAGAATGTTTAATAAATTCAAGCAACTCAGTTCATTTGTAATGTAATGCAATGTCGTCTGTCTGTTGGCAGGCAATTTTTCTTCAAATAATTTTATTATTATTTATTTTTTATCAGTATTAATACTAAACTTTAATAAAGATATTTTGTTTTTGTAATAGTACTTTTATACATTTGTCTTTTTTTTTTTAACCATTGCCTCTAGGAAGTGAGTTCGATCCTACGTTGTCTTTCATAAAACTCAGCTAAGCTTCACTATTTACATTATTCGGACTATTGTCCTCATCTTTGTCGCCATATTTATTACAACGTTTCGGCCTTTCAGTATCTGTCTATATTTCTCACCCTATTAAAAAGAGCAACATAACACAATTCCCTTCGTCAGAAATTTGGAAACGGCATGCTGTACTGTTTGGCACTCGCGCCGGAACTTCCAATAAAAAACATTTCAGAGTCATTGAGTGTCAAAAAATGTGGATGAGTCTAATTGTAATTTCGAAGGTACGGCAGCTCGGAAAACTAACGCTGATCGTTCTGATAAGAGAAGGACTCCCGGATCTGTTAATGATGGCCCCAGACTCAACACAGAGGACTTCATCAATTGTCTTGTGGACGTAGTGATGCTCTGTATCAAGAATCTGGCCACTGGAAGACCGTGTGTCTGGCAACAGGAATCTGCACCATGGCACACAAGCAGGTGAACCCAGTAATGTTTTTTTAAGATAATTTCTGAGAAAAAAAACATTCCTTCCAACTGGCCACCTAACTCCTCGAGTCTGCAACATCTTTGATTATTATGTGTTGGGGACTGTTGAGCGAGAGGCAAATAAAACTCCTTGTAACAGCAAAGATGAAATGAAGGTAAGGATGATGTCAGCATTAAACAACGTAAACAAAGAGACAGTCTAGAAGAGTTGCAGGAGATTCCGAAGTCATCTGGAGGCCGTGGTTGAATCCAATGGTGATTTTATTGAATAAATTTACTCTTTAGTAATTCAAGATATATTTGTGTAATTTTGGTAAATATATCTATTAAAATGAGATATCAGTGTTATTTTCACGTTTGCATCATTTAGACGGCAATTTATCCATCGCACCCTGTATACAGTGTGGTGGCTAGTCAATCCCTGTTGCAGGCGTCTGCTCTGGCGCATTTTCGTTTGATCAATACTCACAGAGCCCACCTGTGGTTTATACTGCAACTATGCTGAGCGGACCTTAGTTACTGTTTCTCGTAGAGAGCGCATTATTTGTCGGTGGTCAACAGTCTGAGCAAAGTCTGTACGCTCAAACGTCAGCACAACCACAACGACGGCAGCCAAATATTTCCGTCTATCCATTTCCAATCACAAACCCTGATATGGTTTTCCCGCACTTTCCTTCGCGCGTTTCTAAACCAGAAAAGAAATTGCCTACTTAAGAGGCTAAGTGATATATCAAAAAAAGCAAACACAATAGACAATTATATATTATTATATATCTATTAAATTAGATGTCAGTGTTTTTTTTTTTTTTTTCATTTTTGCTTAATTTAGACAGCAATTCATCCATCGTACCCTGTATATCACCATCTTGCAAAACATTGCTAAGCTTAGTAAATAGAAACATAGAATTGACAGCCGAATAAGATCTGATTAATCCTCGGTCGAATTATAATTTAAAGCATAATCGAATATAATCGCCCGGCTTTTTTGCACGACAAACCACTTTAAGAGTGAAACCAAAATCAGGCTATCAGCTGACATATCTAAAGTATAACGAACATGTGTAATACGTTTCTCTTTGTTCTACACATACGTTTCCTTTGTCTGCATAACTCAGTCCTCTGAACTAGAAAGATTACAGCAAGAGGAGCGCTGTTTTGTCACAATCGACTCTAATGTTGAGTCAGATGCAGACTAACAAATACTATTATTAAAACGTCCATAGTTCATCCTATGAAGAATTTGATTCCTTACTGAATTATTCATGAATATCGACCCGAATAACTCGCTCAGTCGTCCAAGTATAGAAATGAACACAACATGAGGGAGATGGACTAGGTAAAACTGACATTAACTTTAGGCAACTTAAATCTCCTAGTGGATAAGTGTTCTGGTTAAGTTATCCGATGATCATATTCTCGAATCAGGTAGTGAATGTCATTTAATTTGGTCCAGGGGAAAAGTCAAAACGCCCTCATGAGGAAGATTTAAAAAAGAAAAAAACTAGCCTAATAGATTAAACTGGTAGTTCATAACATAGTGATTGTGAGCTCAATCCCGGGGCTGGGAAGTGCAGACTTGAACTCAATGAAAAGTGGGCGAGAAATATCTGAGCAGTACTAAATTAAGAACAGGACAGGATATCCCTAGATTCGGTGATGTGAACGAGGAAAATCTAATGCCATAGAGGAAATAAACGGCTCAGGTTATTCACAAAAGTTCTCTCCAGATTGACAACCAGCTGATGAAGGTAGAGGGTAAAAGAGTCGAAATGTGTGATAATAACGACAAACATGAAAACAATTATTCGCATATAAATGATGATAACTCCTCATCCCGGTAATTCCGACAATGTCTAGTTCTAGTTGTATCACAGAATGGACAAAGGAATTAGAATTGCCATGAGAATGTATTAAGAAAAAGAGTTTGAAATATGAAAATAAAAATTGCATCAAAAATTCTTATAAGTAAATTACAAGAATGAATATAAGGAAATATTTGAAAAGTTAAATTATTTAATTTGCGATATTTTTTTTAAGAAAATATCTAAAAGCTCTCCTAGATCTCTTCAGGGATTCGAAACGTGGGCGATATCGGCCACCTGTGGGCGATTTCAACTGCTGGATGGGCGATTTCTGCTGTTCGGTGGGCGATACGCAACTAAACAGAAAGAGATGCTTAATTGGAACTTTTTATGGGTGCTATTAGATTTTGAGTAAAAATGTACTTCAACAGTAGAATAATACATTTTAAATGCATCAAGGATGGTCTTCAATGATGCATTGTCTCCATCGCCGATTTCGGGTTTTGCATCTTATCGGCTTAAACAGAAATCCCGACCTGATTCTAAAAGAATAAGGCCACCTCCTTGATAGCGTCGTCCTACGTACCTCGACATTGCGCAAAAAAGAAAAGAAAAAAGATATGGCTAGGAGTCCGACCATTCTTATTGGAATACGTCAGTCAACGTCAGCCAATGAAATAAAGGATTTTCACCCTTCCCTCCCATATAATCTTGTCTTTTGCTTCATCTGGTTTTGATCCGAGCTATTTCGCCGGAATCCATAACGAGGTCAGCTGGACTAGTTTTTGTATAGTTCATTCCAATGTTTTTTACATTTTAAATACTAATTCGATAACTAAACCTTACCACTTACATTACTTTTTCTGAAAAAATACATTCATTATTCTTAGTACTATATAAAAATCTTTAAGTCTAACCTTATACTCTTAATCAAACGAAATTAGAAAAATGAATACACGTTCACGCCTCTACAAATAAATGTAGTAAATGTACTCTCACACACACTCATACATGCACAAACATAAAACCTATCTCCCATTTACATTCATTTTACGAAACCGTTTATTACAAGATTATCTCGTACTGTTATTTGAAATTCCTTATCAGTTTCGTAATCTATGTATTAAAATAATACGACGGTTTAATCTAAGTAAGGAAAAAAGTTAATAACTAAAAAATACTTAAATAACTAAAAAAATCCTAACTAAAGGAAACCTAAATTACTCAATTAAGTAACATATTCGCATTTACTATCTGTTAAATACTATTCAAAATGAATCTAATGAATTAATACGAGAATTACCACTCAACAATTATCAAACTATGATTACTACGATCTAAATTTACATTCATAAGTTTTAGGGTTGGAAATGGAAATAAAGAAAACAGAAATACGCATGTATAAATGGCAATTGGTAATCGAAAAAAAATCCTTTGAACGACATGCGCCAACTCTTCTCTACCCCCATCCATCAAAATTTATCTACCCTGAATTAATATTTTCTCAATATTCTCTTATAGATTGAAACATTCTCCTCCGTTTCCATAAGTATATGCTATATATGCTATCAAAAAAATAATAATTCAAGGCTAATAGCCAAAGAATGTGTATAAAGAATACGCACACAGGCCTAAAATGGGAATAAATTGTCCGCCTTCTTAGTTAAGAAGTAAATATCCCGGCAAAGAAAGAATATTTTGGCATTTTCTATAGTTGCGAGATGGATTATTAACATTCAAATAGTTTCTCAGACTCTATATCCCGACAGAGGTGGACGACGGGAAATTTGGAAAGAGATTGTTGGCAAATATCTGTGCGAAAAAAAAAAAAAAAATTAAACGAAAACAGTGCAAAATGGCGATCAAAACGAATTCGAAATAAAACAATCATAAATATCCTGATTGGTTAATAAATCCGGCGCGTCTAAAAGAAAATGAAATCCAAAGAGAATCGCGAATAATTCCATGGAGTCTATAAAATTTCACTTCTGAAACCTTTCAATAGGAGCGTGATTTATTGACGGACCTCAAGCGTCAAACGATAGGACGTCTCACATTTTAAAGAGATATTTTGTTTCGTTTTACGACGAGTCGTCTACGCTAAGATTGATTTCAACTTCTTAACTGTGCTTACAAAATACCAGGAAGACGACAAAAATATTTCGTTTACTTATCTCCACTGTTTGCAACTATTGAGAGCGACTCCTTCATTCAGACAAAGAATAATTTCTACAGAAACTTCATATCTTAGTGATATTTCCCAGAAAAATGTTTAATGAAAAAAAAAAACCTTTTCCCTGTGCAATGTCATTTTTAAAAATATTTCTTTAATCACCATTAATTACACGTATCAAGTTGTCTATTTATTAGAATATATTAGAATATTCACAGGGAATTTTCTTTATAATTGTATGGAAGGTTAACATTTTGATTATAGGATTCTTTTCTCTTCTTATATAATTGTCTATGTTAGTTGTTGCTGCAGAAAGTTTTCAAGTAACGTGTTTTTTTTTCTTCTTACTCTCTTGTCACATCCACATTGATCACGCGTCTTTAATTCTGTTGCTTCTAATACGTTTTATGATCTTTACAGCCTTTTTTTCTGGACAGGAAACGGTACACATTCAGAAGTGATTTTAAAAATGCAGAATATATATATATATATATATATATATATATATATATATATATATTATTTCAAATCCTAGAATAATTCTTACCCTTGCATTAAAAACGTTTCGGTTCGATGGGATCACGTAATCGAAAATGAAGGAAACTTATCTTTAATTATACGCGAATTATACGTCTTAACCAAAAAAAAAGACATTCCTTCCAGAATAATGATAGCGTCAATGGTATAATTAGCCGTTTCTATGAAGCGATTATCCAGATTCAATGACTGAATAATTAGCGTTAACGTCAGTCGAAATTTCTAAAATATTTGCTTAAAACAGTTTTATCAAAAATTACAAGTCTCAAGTTGACTATCGCTCGGTTCATGGGAATTTCCCTTGTAAGGAAAGTTAATATTTTGATTATAGGTTTATTTTCTCTTACTATCATATAATGTATCTATGTCAATTTTTGTTGCTGTTGAAAGTTTTCAAGCAATGTGTTTTTTTTTTATTTGGTAAAGATCTTCGTTATTATGGAGAGTCAGTATATAGTGTCTTCTTTACGACCTAAAGGATCCATCGTCATGGGTATGACGATAAATTACATCCGGCAGCAAGGCCTCTGATTGGGATTTTGAAAGATTTGAGAAGCGTGGAACCACCTCTTAATTACTGTTGTTCCCAGGTTCACCCTGATCTGGGATGGTAACACCTGTTAGGGTCCCACCTATGGACAAATAGTGAACACCTAAAACAAAAAAAATTGCAATAGTACACTTTTATAAAATGATCAACATTAGAGTTTATGATCTACAACATATATATATTTAAAACACATGTCTTTAACCTGAAAGTATAAAATTATTATATATATATATATATATATATATATATATATATATATATATATATATATATATATTAAGAAATGGACAAAGTCCGACAATTTATTTATTAAAAGACATTTTTATGTCTAACGTTCTTTTTATAGATACAAGTATTTAAGTAAATGTTATTTAATACTGTTTATTATAAACAGGGCATTTACTTAAATACTTGTATCTATAAAAAGAACGTTAAACATAAAAATGTCTTTAATATATATATATATATATATATATATATATATATATATATATAGATAGATAGATAGATAGATAGATAGATAATATTAGTGGAAAATATACATACATATGCAAATATATATAAAAAAAACCATACATGTATATTTTCAGAAAAAAATTTTTCAAGAGGAAGAATCCAGGTAGAACTCAATGTCTAGGACAGAGTAAGGATATAATAAAAAGGCTTAAACACTAATATTCCATGGTTTGGTTTATTCCATTGGAATCGTAAATACGATCCAAAGGTCTGATGATTTGGATCGTATTTACGATTCCAATGAAATAAATTATGACCATGGAATATTAGTGTTTAAGCCTTTTTATTATATATATATATATATATATATATATATATATATATATATTAGACATTTCACTGCAAGCAAGGCGGGAGTGCCACTAACACGTAAGAGGTTACAGAGAGTGAGATAAAAGTGGGTTTTTCATGGAAAGGATATAGAGAAGGGCGAAATCAGGATCAAGGCATCAGAAGATGTCGATTGACATTACATTTGAATATTTCAAGATTATAGCTATCAGGGAAGTAAGTAAGAGGAAGGGAGTTCCACTGTCGGGAAGTGCGAGAGAAGAATTTATTGAAGTAGAATAGACGGTTACATTTAACAGTTTCGACAGTGAAAGGGTGGGACCGAGATGCTAAACTAGTAGCACGCTTAAATTCATGAAGTTGGGGCAGTTTAAAGAATAAAATTATGTACAAAATATATTCTTTTTTTTAAGCATTTCACTCCAAGAAAGGCGAGAGTGCCACTGGCACGCAAGCAGGTTACAAAGAGTAGCAGTAAAGTGGGTTGTTTGCGGAAAGGATATAGAGACGGAAGGGGATCGAGATTAAGGCATGAGAAGATTTAGATTGGCCTTACATTTGAAGATTACAGCTATCAGGGAAGTTAATAAGATGAAGCGTGTTCCACTGTCTAGAAGTGTGGGAGAATAAGCTGTTGGAGTTGAAGAGACGATATTCAGTCACACACCCCACGAGGGTGTCATGTGACACAAGGCCTTTTTAACGTGGGCATTCCGAGACCGTTTTGTTTATTACGGATTATCAAACATTTTCTGGTTATTTAAAGCCAGAATACATTTTTAGCTTATGGGAATGTTTTTAGAGATAATAATAATTTACTGACCCAAGTCATATCAATTAGCTGTCAATGGGGGAAGAAGTGGGTGGAATGATATTTTCCCAGAAGGTATTTGCGCGTGGGTGATTATGACGAACTCGACTGGAATTCGAACTCTGCTCTCCGATTCCATAAATCCTACCCGTTATCCATTGCACCACACGCAGGCTTACAGAATATGATATTCCCAAGGGATCACCCATCTAGGTACTGACTTGACTCGACGCTGCTTAACTTCGGTGACTGTACGAGAACTATTTTTCAACGTTATATAGCTGCGAGATTGTATTTTGGGTGAACAGTAAACACATTTCTCAATTTTATACATTGGTCTCTCATTCCAACATTTTTTCCCCGTTTGATATTATTAAAAATGATAATTGTGCAATCAACCTTCCGTGGATTGAATTAATGAACCCCTGACGAAATATCCAGAAGGTTAATAACGATTAGAGACGCCTACGAATGTCAGGATGCAAAGAGTACACTATTCTGAATAATGTATTATCTTCCAAAAATTCACTAATTATATATTTTTACCGATTCATTCATTGAAAGCTGCATTCCAAGTCATTCTGTTTTACCAAATATAAGTTGGTAAAATTTCTTTATTTTTTACTACGCCCACTCGAAGAATAGCCGGATGCAAAGAGTACACTATTTTGAATAATGTATTATCTTCCAAAAATTCACTAATTATATATTTTGTCTCTTAACGCTTCATTCATTAAAGGCTACATTCCAAGTCATCTTATTTTACCAAATATAAGGTGGCAAAATTTCTTTATTTTGACAAGGCCTACTCGAAGTAGAGCGTTACAGAGGAAGAGGCAGAGTTTATACAGATATGTGAAGATAACTGCTAACCCGAGACTTGAACAGGCTGTAGTGATCGGGAGAACATCCTCTTGTGAATCGATTTCACAAAGAAGTGGTTCGTGGAAAGAAGCTGTTCAAGTGGAACTTACATCTCACCAATGGATTGCGAAGATAATAAAAATGGTTCGCTAAATTGTTGTGGAACTAAGGAATATAGTCCACCGAACACGTTCTATGGAAATAACAACAAAGCGTGCAACGATTCGTCTGTAAGAAAGGTGTTGTAGGGTGGAAGATAACTTTTCACCCAAAAGGACGCTGAGATGCTTTTGAACATGTTCTTTCTAATTTAGATATGTCGGCTGATAGTCTGATTTCGGTTTTTGAGCTCAATAAATAAGGTGAATTTTTCGGTATAAGGACTTCTAATACAGATAGAAGCTTTCTTTGTTTTATTTTTTTTACTTCTTTTTCACATGGTTTTAATTTCTTTTGCAGATTAAAAAAAACTTTGAGAGTTTTGGCGATTAACAAAGATGCCCGACCAAGAAGAATGCTGCAGGATTGAACAGCGTTCATTTATCAAGTTGTTGGTTGCTGAAGGGTGTAAACGAGTTGAAATTCTTAGGAGAATGTCAACTGAGTATGGTGCCACATGTTTCAGCCAAAACAATGTATACAAGTGGGCTAAATTGTTTAAAGAAGGACGGAGCAGTGTTGAGGATGAAGAAGGGCCTGGGAGCCCTACAGTAGTGAGGTCTCCTGAGGTGATCAAATCATTCAATGGCCTCATTCAGTCTAACAGAAGAACTACTGTGAACTGCTGAGGCAGGTCAAGAAAGACATAAAGAACAAACGCAGGGTTCATCAGTCAGAAGGAGTCATCTTGCATCATGACAACGCAAGGCCTCACACAGCAGCCCAAACGGTGCAGACCATCAACGAGCTGGGCTGGGAACTGCTCCCTCATCCCCCCTTACAGCCCAGACCTTGCCCCCTTCTGACTTTCACCTGTTTGGTCCCTTGAAAGCGTTCACGAGAGTCACGAAGTTTAAAAGTGACGATGAAGTCAAAAGTGTTGTGAGCGACTGGCTGAAACATCAGTCCAAAGATTTTTACGCTGAGGGTATACGGAAGCTTGTGCACAGATGGGAAAAGTGTGTGACAGTGCTGGAAGACTACGTTGAAAAATAAACAAAAAAGTAAGCTTCTATCTGTATTAGAAGTCCTTATACCGAAAAATTCACCTTATTTGTTGAATGACCCTCGTAAAAGTAGAGAATAGCAGGCGGGATCAGGTACTAAGCTCTATAGGGAACCAACCATTTTTCCAGCATTATTAGCCGTGGATAGTAAGTACGATTTAGTTTTAACTGTCGTAGATATTTACCTACGCATTACAAAAATGCAAAGATGTTACTTTCTTCAAGAATATGCTTATAAAGTTTAATAATATGTTACCTTCTCGCCAACCCTGATAAAGAGAAGCTAGAAAACATGACAAATACTATGTCTTTAATCCCAAATTCAACACGCCATGTTGTAAGAGTTGGTGTTTTCCTCATGTCAACTCGGCAACATCTCTTTTTTAACTAAGATTTTCGTGTCAAAAGAACAATGTTTTAAGCTTTTTACGTTATTATTTCATCCCCTGGATGTGCAGGTGGTGTAATGATCAGAGTTTTGGAAAGATACAAATGTAGTTCGAATTCCGGTCGAAATCGCTGCATTTACTTTCGCATATATAAACTACTCTCTTAACTCATATAACAGACCAGACTGGATTCTCTAATCGGGATTTTTAACCAGTACAATAGAAAGAAAACTCTGTGACCGATCTTAGTTTATATTTGAGCGTAATTGTAGGATAAAACACAGGTTTGCTTATTTGGCTTTAAAAAAAACATAAGAGTCTGAAAGCTGTAGGCATGCTAAAGATGTGAACTCACACTGATTTTGCAGTGGGACTTCGATTTAAAAACAACTTTAATGGTTTAAACTTACAAGGGAAAATCAAAACTTGTGTTTCCTTGTGCGGGTCACAACCATCCGCTCGACGATGATTAATGTAAGTCATTATAAAAACACAGTTCCCTTCTTTTTTTTCTGCTATGTCATTTCAGAAATATTAAAAAAAAAAAAAACTAAGACACGTTCCCGCTGCCTTTCCTTCTTTTTCTGTCGTACATTCATACAGACTGTGGTCCGAAAGTTTTGTCACCCCTATCATTATCATCATCATCATCATCATCATCATCATCATCATCATCATCATCATCATCCTTTGAATTCCTTATGGTCGGTCAGAACTCCATTGACAATTCATTTCCACACTATTCGGTCATTCATTGTAGTCTCCAGATCCCCCAATGTCCAACTCTGGGTCCCTGGTGTCTGGGAAAGTCACTTTTCGTGAGAGGACACTTTCAGAAGGATGCCCTAGGAGTAAGAATGAGACGATTTATGACACGATTACCCTGTCCGCTTGGTGACAGTGGCCGGTAAACTCTAATCTTCTTTGCTTGAGCTTAAGAGACATTGATCTCAGGTATCCGTAAATTGTGTTAAGTGTTGCATGGGATCTCCAACTTATGTCCTGGATTTTTCTAAGTTTTGTTCCATACAGATATTCTCGGTGTGTGATAACGTCAATGAAAGTGAATAAACAGAACCCATTAGATGCGTATTACTGTATTACTTGTTCTTCTATAGCTTTCATTACTTTTTGATGCAAGGTGACAAGAACTCCAAACCTCCCTGTACCTTACACGCTATTTACTTTGCTTCTTCTGCCTTTTACTATGTTCTGTAGGTGCTAAATATTCCAGGTCCTATTTCGTCATTATCTATCCCAGAAAATTTCTCTTTCTTTTTGTGTGTGTAAGTGTCCTTATTGTTAATACTTGCCTTAATATTAGCTTTTGCTCACGTCCTCTTTCCAGCACCAGTTTGCAACCCAGGGCTTGAAATCGTTTTCTTGTAGAAAAATATTTCATCATCTCAGTAATTCAATCTGAATTAATATTTTTTCTATTTTTCTTTCTGCAGAAAGAGCTTAGGTATTTACTTAAAATTAGATATTGATTTTTCTTGCCTGTGTTTCAAATATTTGATATCTATCAACTCATACAACGTTTCCTATATATATATATATATATATATATATATATATATATATATATACATATATATATATAAACAGACCACTTTAAGGAACCATTATAATAATTTACTTCACCAAAGGACGCCGGATCATCAGATAGCTCTTCCAACAAGGAAATGAAACATTGAGTTCTCAGGATTTTATCCTCCTTGGGATTACCCATACGGATTACCAAGTTCTTCTTAGAACTTATATATATATATATATATATATA
This sequence comes from Acanthosepion pharaonis, assembly GCA_903632075.3. Classification (NCBI taxonomy): domain Eukaryota; kingdom Metazoa; phylum Mollusca; class Cephalopoda; order Sepiida; family Sepiidae; genus Acanthosepion; species Acanthosepion pharaonis. Next base: position 714,668 of record CAHIKZ030000979.1, on the reverse strand, counting down.
TATATATATATATATATATATATATATATATATTATATATATATATATATATCCAATGTTTCCGCTATCTGTGACCCAAATATACTTGCGGAAAGTAGGAATGCATCTGGTCGCCCCCCTGCTGTTGGCTAATTAGTACGTATTATGAGTGTATATTTCTTCTCTAATCGATGCATAGAAGGTTGATAAACCGTAAAAAATCACTCAATGAACCAATCAATGAATCAACCTTAGTTTTGATTTCTACCGACAGGGGTTCCTAGATTTTTAATCTCTCAACATATATGTTGTTTCCTAGATGTGATCTTTGTCAATATAGTCAGTGTCTCTTAGGTGTGATTTCTATCAACATATCCAATGTATCTTAGGTTTGATCTCTATAAATATATGCTGTGTTAGGTTTGATCGCTATCAGCATATATAGCATTTCTAAGGGTTTATATCTATCAGACTATAAAGTGTTCCTTATGTTTGATCACTATCAACAGATGACATGTTTGTTGGGTTTGTTCTCGATTAGAATATGCAGTGTTTCCGGGGTTTTATCTTTTCCAACGTGTCTCGCAAAAATAATTGTCAGGTATTTAAGCTAAAATATCTATGCAAATGTAATGTGCACTTTTCTATCCATACATCTGATCAGAAAGATTTTCGGTTTATTGTACCTTTTCAGTAACTATCTAACACCGTCTGCTATACTCTATCTTTGTAAGAACGAGGTCAGGCCAAAACTAGAGAACTGTTGCCACATCTTGGTTGAAGCTGCTTATTTCTCATTTACCTGTCATGACAGACTTCAAAAACGTACTACTCTGACTTGCAGAGGATGAATTATTTTACGCCTTGAAACGACGCATGTCTCTCGCTAATCCATCCCTGTTCTGACTACATTCATTTAGTTCCACCAGCCCTGGCCTTTACTCCTGGGATCCGACATGTCACGTACAAATTTCCGAATCATTTCAATGCGAAAGGGTTCAGTTCGACATTCCAACTACCTGAAGAAGGCTAGAGCGTACAACGGCCGAAATTTTGTAATAAGAATGAGGACAATAGTCCGAATAATGTGAATAGTGTACATAATACCTCATCTCAGAAATATAGATAGATACTGAAGGGCCAAAACGTTGTAATAAATATGTCAACAAAGATGAGGACAATAGGCCCTATAATGTGAATAGGGTACATAATACCTCATCTCAGAAATATAGACAGATACTGAATGGCCGAAACGTTGTAATAAATATGGCAACAAAGATGAGGACAATAGTCCGAATAATGTGAATAATGTACATTCCAATAATATTCGTATTCTATTAGTAATCAATCCGTTCTACTCCGGCGGCTTCTTCCGAAGATCTACTGCTTTGTGGAATAGACTATCCCTAAAATCTTGACATCTTCCTACATAACCCCATGAACTTCATTTCTTACCTTTTCTTACACTCATACAACGCCACAGGGTAACTAGTCGTGGGTATGATGATATTGTCGGAGTTAACTCCTCCTTCAGTCCGTTAACCCTTTCACCAGAGGTCTCTCTTCCCTGGCTATAAATAGCCGCTGACCCTTCGCCTCTATCTCTTTTTCCTTCAGAATTTCAGCTATCAACCTCGAAATGTAGGCGCTAACAAAGGAATAGCGTGGAAACACGCTAAGCACAATACACACACACGCACGCACATACAGAATATTCACACACGCACGCACATACAGAATATTCACACACACTTCGTCCTTTGTACTGTTTCCATGTATTGTAATTTGTTATTAATATATATTTGTATATACATATATTATCGGTCTTGTGTTTTGTTTGCTTTCTTTACCTTCTTCTTTGGACTTAATCAAAGTCCAACCTTTTCATGTAGTTGGGCCCGGCGGGCAGGAGTATCTGAACCTTGCATGCGTTTCTTCTACGTCTGACTTCTATCAACAACATAGCCGGCACGGCCCCTCTACAATATATATACACACAGTAGCAAGTCCTCTGATCGGGAGATAAGAATTTTTGAGGAGCCTGGAACCACCTCTTAATTCCTGCTGTTTCCGGGATCCACCCTGGCGCCGGGTGGTAGGAACTATTTGGGTCCCAGCTATGGGTCCCACCTATGGCAAATTATGTAAGATGGACTCTCCCGTCTTGTAAGACAGGAGAATCAAATACATAAAATAGGGAGTAACTTTTCAATCACACTGTACATGTTAACAATTTTGTGAGTTTTGTGTGTATTTTTTATGTGATGGTGTGTGTTCAATATATAAACAAAGAAGATAGAAAATACAGGATCATCAAAAAATTAATCCCTTTTTTATCTATGATGGACACTCGTCTTGTAAATATTATATTTAGACGGGAAAGTCTATCATGCATAAAATAGGGTGTTACTTTTCAATAAACCTGTGAATGTTAACAAGCTTGTAGGTTTTGTGTGTATTTTTAGGTGAAGGTTTGTGTTCAATATATAAACAAAGATAGAAGAAGCATACAAAAAAACTAATTCTGTTACTTAGTTAAAAGTTAGTTGACTTGAGACACCTAGTGTTCTGAAAAAAATGTTTTAATGGAAAGATTTTATAGATTTCAACCGAGAGTAGAACTGGCTGTTTGTTCAATTAATGACACATATTTCCTTATAAGGAAATGTCTAATATTATCATTGAAATTAAAAAGCTGAAAAAACAGTTTTGTTAATGAAATTATGGCAAACATTAAATGAGGAAGAGAGCTAATTTCATTATCATGCTAACTTATTTAAAAAAAAAAACTCTTGCTATAAAAATATATAAAGTATTTTACTATAAACCCGCATAGTAATTCAGAATAAATTGTTTTGTCAGTGGTGAATTTTTAACGTAAGCATTACAAAGAGAATACAATGAAAATATGTTGTAAATATTTTGCAGTAGAAATGTATTTTAAATAATTCTAGTTAAGAAATGCACTGAAAATCGGTGAAAACAACGACAGTTAGTGATCAGGAAATATGCAGACATTTCAGACAGAATGTAACTATTATATGTTAAACTATTTACTCCGTTTGTTGGTCATGATAGAAATTCGATTTGGTGCAGAGGCACATATTTTAATTTCAGAAGAGTTTGATAATCTAATTTATAGTTTTCCATTTCCAGGAAATTACAACATGCAAATAAGTGAAATATTCCGTTTTTTAAATTCAGAAATTAAATAAATGTTGATTGAGTTCCGTCACCTCAAATTTAGACGAGAACCCCTCCGCCGAGTCCTCACTTACGGCTACTTTTAATTGGTAGTTGTAGCAGTAGAAATGCTGATCATTAAAATATTTGAAAGAACGAGAAAGAGATTTAGAAAAATGAACGAGTTCGCTCAAGAATGAAGAATTCTTCATTCTTGATGAGTCTCAGGAAATTCTCGAAATTGTCTACATATTTGCCAGACAAAAATATAACGTAAAAAGAAAATAAAAATAAATAAATGAGGTCCATAGAAATAGCAGCAACAGATCGTTTCCTGTTTTTCTTTGAAGGAAACATTTTGGGTATCTGGATGTTCTCATTTCGTCCTTGGAATGTTCAGTGTTGCCACCTGTTTACTTTTTTGTTATTTATGTGGTACATTCAGTAATCTGTTGAAAAGTTGAAATCATATATCCTTCTCTTACATATATATATATATATATATATATATATATATATATATATATATATATATATATATATATATATATATATATAAATTTAGTTTATATATATATATAATTATATATATGGAAGGTTATTATATATATATATAAATATATATATATATATATAAATATATATATATATATATATATATATATATATATATATCTACAGTGTATCATAAAAGTGAGTACACCCCACATTTCTTCAAATATTTAAGTATATCTCTTCATGGGACAACACTGACTAAAATGACACTTTGACACAATGAAAAGTAGCCTGTCTGCAGCATATATAACAGAGTTAATTTATTTCCCCTCAAAATAACTCAAAATATAGCCATTAAAAGCTAAATCCCTGGCAACAAAAGTGAGTACACCCTTAGAAAAAAGTTGTCAATATTAACATACAACATGTCAACTGTCAATATTTTGTGTGGCCACCATCATTATCCAAAACTGCCTTTTACTCTCCTGGGCATGGAGTTTACCAGAGCTTCACAGGTAGTCACTGGAATGCTCTTCCACCCTCAATGACGACGTCGCGGAGCTGGCGGATATTTGAGACTCTGCGCACCTCCACCTTCTGCTTGAGGATGGCCCAAAGATGTTCTATTGGGTTCAAGTCTGGAAACATGTTGGCCAGTCCATCACCTTTACCCTCAGCCTCTTCAGTAAAGCAGTGGTTGTCTTGGATGTGTGTTTGGGGTCATTGTCATGCTGGAACACTGCTCGGCGATCCAGTTTCTGGAGGGAGGGGATCATGCTCTGCTGCAGTATTTCACAGTACATGTTGGAGTTCATGTTTCCCTCAATGAAATGTAACTCTCCAATACCTGCAACACTCATGCAGCCCCAGACCATGACATTCCTACCACCATACCTGACTGTAGGCATGACACACTTATCTTTGTACTCCTCACCTGGTCGCCGCCACACATGCTTAAGGCCATCAGAACCAAACAAATTAAATTTCGTCACATCAGACCATAGGACATGGTTACAGTAATCTATGGGCTTTGATGACATGTCTTCAGCAAACTGTTTGTGGGCTTTCTTGTGTATTGCCTTCAGACGAGGCTTCCTCCTGGGGTGACAGCCATCCACACCAATTTGATGTACTGTGCAGCGTATGGTCTGAACACTAACAGGCTGAATCCCAATCGCTGTAATCTCTGCAGCAAAGCTAACAGCACTCCTACGCCAATCTTTCAAAGAAAGCATTTGGATGTGACGCTCAGCACGTGCGCTCAGCTTCTTTGTACGACCTACCCGAGACCTGTTCTGAGTGGAACCTGCTCTTTTAAAATGCTGGATGATCTTAGCCACTGTGCTGCAGCTCAGTTTCAGGTGTTGAAATCTTCTTGTAGCCCTGGCCATCTTTATGTAGTGCAACAATACGTTTTTAAGATCCTCAGAGTTCTTTGCCATGTGGTGCCATGTTGGAACTTTCAGTGACCGGTAAGAGAGTGTTAGAGCTGCACTACAAATTTGAATACCTGCTCCCCATGAACACATGGGCGTAGTTACACTCATGAGTCACATGACATTTTGGAGGGAAAATGAAAAGCAGTACTCAATTTAGACATTTAGGGCTGTAGTTTCTTAGGGGTGTACTCAATTTTGTTGCCAGGGATTTAGCTTTTAATGGCTATATTTTGAGGGGAAAAGAATTTACTCTGTTATATATGCTGCAGACAGACTACTTTTCATTGTGTCAAAAGGTAAATTTTTCAGTGCTGTCCCATGAAGAGATATACTTAAATATTTGAAGAAGTGTGAGGGGTGTACTCACTTTTGTGATACACTGTATATATATAAATACTACATTATTATTTATACATAAGTGAAGGTTTCTTATATATATATATATATATATATATATATATATATATATATATATATATATATATATATATATAAGTGAAGGTAATCGCTAATTATTTGCACGCGATTTCCCTCCCTCGTTAAAAGTATATATACTTATTTGTTATTGATTTTAGCGTGTTCCCCCACCATGTTCGTTGTTGTTCTTTTCGATTAATTTATCAATTTTTCCAACGATTTTCTCTTGATGAGATGTTGGACAAAAGGGCCTTAGGGTCTATTACCATTAATAAATTCATTGTTTTTAAAACAATAATATATATATATATATATATATATATATATACATATCAGAGAAGTTTATTATATATATATATATATATATATATATATATATATATATATATATATATATATTTTAAATTAACTCGATTTAAAAATAAGCCTTCATCGCTACACAAGAATTACCATGCTTCAAAACAGAAACTAAAAACTTCAAATTCAATTATATAATTAAATCAAAAGCATTCATTCTGTTTCATCTTCAAGCGAATTTTGGAATGTTCTGTAAATTTACATTGAGCACTGTTTTGAAAAAATAAAAATATCAATAAGAACACCGGATTATATATCTTACTGTTCCTCCTTCTTATTACAATATATATATATATATATATATATATATGTATGTATATATATATATACACTGACAGAGAGCGAGATAGATAGATAGATAGATAGATAGATAGATAGATAGATGTAACTAACAGATAAAATTTTGAATTGAGAAAGATATTAACAAGATATTAACATTCAAAATACTTTAAATAAAAGTTTAGAAAGATAATCCCCATCAATAAAGATTCTATAAATTTCAATCGAAAGCAGTAGTGGCTGCCCCTTCAATGAATGTCAAATGTTTCCTTGTAGTGAAAAGGTGAATATTAGCAGATAGATAGATAGATAGATAGATAGATAGATAGATAGATAGATAGGATGGATAACAGAAAAACATAGAATCATAGATAGAAATAAATAAAAAAAAGATAGATAGATATAAGAGAGGAATGAAGAAAGATAGATTCTTAGATATAAATTATATATATATAATATATATATATATATATATATATATATAATAATATATATAATATATATATATATATATATATAATATATGTATATAATATATATACATATATATATATATATATATATATATATATATATATATATATATATATATTAAACCTAAAGAGCCAGACAAACATACAAAGGTTTCATCTAAGCGGATCGTCAGGGAAGGCTGGCTAAAAAGGTAACAAATGAACGGAATATTTATAGTCTATAAACTTTATATTGCATTCTTTTGTTAGATTTTTAGCCAGCTTTCCCTGACGATCCGCTTAGGTGAAACCTTGGTAGTTTTGTCTGGCTCTCTAGGTTTAACTAGGCCTGCTCTATTTACCGTATTGAGCGCTTTATTTAGTTATTTTGAGTACTTACATTTTTTTTTTTTTGGACTTGCATGTTAGACGATTATTTTCGGCTAACGTTCATGTTCTTGTTTCTTTCTTTTTTATACTTTTTTTCCCTATTGCTATTGGTTTGATTATTCGCAAATCAAGATACCGAAGGTTTTCCGAACGAGTATTTCTTATAATTATAAGATTATTCCGACTACTACTTATTATATATATATATATATATATATATATATATATATATATATATATATATATATATATATATATATATATATAGTTTTATTTAGTTATTCTGGGACGGCGGGTTGGTCAAATACTATGTTACAATCGCAGACTCATGGTAATTGAATGCTGGCGAAACCGGAAGTTAAACACAGAAAGCATGAACAATTTAACATCGACTTTTAATAAATGATGAATAATTATATTTCTCTAAATATCACCTCTCGTCATAAAACATTTTCGTTTTTGTTTATTCTTAATTTTTTTTCAAAAGAATAATATCTAGTTGCATTTTATTTATCTAAATATTAATCATTCTTCGCAAAGATTCGTTGTAACATCCGATGTCTTTTTTTTAACAAATTCTCGCTGGTTTGGATCTGTGAACGACGAACCTGGTATTCATTTGATAAAGTGTTACTACATCACATAATTTTTTCACTGGCCGAAAACGGCCTTAATCTGTTGATCAGATGAATATGATGAATTAGGTAGAACTGGCTTCCAAATTTCTGTTCTTATTCTCTTTGAATGTTGAATTGTGTTGTCTTGGAGAACAATACCTTTCCTATTGACTATAACCAAGTGCTTTTCGTTTCGCCTTTCTTCAAAGCTTTTATGGACATGTTACCTCTACTTGAGCTATAAATGTGTATTTTGTTTCATTGTCTTTTCGGAATAATATAACGACAGCAGGCACGTTTAGATTCGGTTGTGGAAATTTATTCTTTCCTATTAACTGTTGTTTGCGTTGAGGATTTTCTCTTTAGTGTCCACCAAGTATATATTTAACTACCCTGATTAGTTGGTATTAAGATAAATTAATCATTACAATCGTTTGCCAGAAAGGGGCGTACATCCGACAGCAAAGACTATGATTAGAAAGACTAGTGGTTTTGAGGAACGTGGAATGACGTCTTAATTGCTGTCGTTCCCAGGTCCGTCATGTCTCGCACTAACACAAAGATTTGGTCAAATAATGAAACCCAAACAAAAATCAAAACACCATTAACGTATACAAATACATTTTTATATTAAATATATTTTTATAAAATAATACAACCAGCAATAAATTTCATCATCTACAAACTATCTACCAAAAAAACACAAACGCAAACAGCAACATATTTTTATATAAAAAAAAAAATACCAACATGCACCTTTGTGCAAATTAATTAAAACAACAGCTTCAGTTTCCTTTCTTTCACCATAAGGTCAATTTTAGACCAACTGGATTGACAGGGTGAAATAGATTTCTAGTTTTTCCTCAGATTAAGTCATTTGCAGTGATGTGCAGTAAAATGAATCTGTTTTCGGGTTGCATGATGAAATTTATTTTGCCTTGAAAAATACTGCGTCATCCGTGATTTCATCAGATTTTCATCACGCCCAGACACTATTGTCTCAACTGTCGATTAGTTGTCCTACGGCTATTGTCTGCGGTGAACATTACTCCAAGGAAGTATACGAAAATTGTAAAACTTCACGAAAACACTGGCGAACATACCAGTGAGGATATGAAAGTACCATAGACTGGGCCGGGAAATCTGCTTTATGTCCAATCGAGAATCTGTGGCCAATGTGCAAAGAAAGACTTTTTTATGGAATGGACATACGAAGTACTAACATGTACACTGCGTTATGTTTCATTGGAAAGATACGAAAAAAGTAAATAACGGAATTATTCCTTTTGTTTCAATTAATTAGTACAAGGGTGTATGTTGTAGTGAAATTATCAGCAGTATATTTCATCATCTACAAACTGTATATCTAAAATCATACGTGTGCACTGAAGGTATAAAATTATGTACAAAATACATTTATCAGAAGCCATAAAAATGTGCTTAAAATTTGTCGGCATTACATAGCAAATAGAGGTTGATATACTGCTAAAAATATCAACTAAACAACGAACCCCAAAAAGGAAATTACTCAAAACGAATGTTAATTTCTAATCCTAAAAAAAGCCTTGAAGATGCGAATTGTGTCTAATCTCTTTAGTATTACATGCTGTGTGATTTTGAAAGATGGATATATTTCTGTTTTTTCAGACTTTGAATAAAACTCTTGATGATGACTGGAACGTGCTAAATAAAAAGCGAAAATTTATTTCATATAATTTATAAATTCGAAGTCTAATTGGCTGAAAAATATATTAATGAATGTATTTTATTGGACAAAATAGCAATGAGAGAATTCCGAGTTAGATGGTGTTTTCGAACCAAATTTAATTTTAATTCACGCGTTGGAGAGGAAATTCAACGATCATTATCACTGTTTCTATTGGTTGAAAAATAATGCCAAAATAGCGATTCCTAATTCCATCGACGCTTTTACAAAAGTATTCAGTGGAAATTGTGATTATGTTCTTATATTATCTTTGTTATGCTCGGGAAGTTCTAAGTTATTTGCAGAATTTTCACTGAATTAATCGCAAAAACCGATAATGTATATTCTATACCCTTATAAACTATGTTGTGATATCCAATTGAATTATTTCAATTTCAGGCTCAGACCCGATGATTTTAGCTATTTGTTGACTTCAATTTTATTGATATTATTTGCTCTTCTATTTACCAAAAAGAAAACTACATAAATTTAGCATCAGTATTCCTTATGAATAAAACTTTATGATGGCCTACAGAATCCCCAACCATCCCTGGGTCACAAATTGTTCCAAGCTTTATCCAAGTGATTTTATATGATCCAAAAATTATATTCCAGTTTATGTTTTTAAAATGTTGCTATTTTACATGATCGTAAATTTCACAGATTTTAATCATCTTTAATTTGATAAAATGTAATTCTCCCCCTTATTATATATTGCATTTAATGTATCCTCTGTATGAGGCACGATGGAATAATTGATAGCGGTCCTGATTGAGGAATCGGAGAGCCGAGTTCGAATTCCAGTCGAATCTATTACATTCACTTACTTGTTAAAGTAATCCTCTTCTTCCCCCAGAAGAACAGATTAGGTTCTATAGCTGGCAATTGGTCTACCGAAGAAAGAAATGGCAACCTACTGCGGGAAAAAAGGGTTTGTCAGTCATGTATCGGAAGATACATGATCGCTTAAGCGTGTATCACGAACGACTGAACGAGGCACGGTAGAGTAATGGATAGCGGATCGGATTGACGAATAGGAGAGCTGAGTTCAAATTCCATTGTATTCCATTACATTCACCGTTGGGAAAGGTATGAATCCTCTTCTCTACCCCCCCCCCCACCGGCTATGGGTAAATAGCAGAAGAGACCTGATTCTAAAGCCTTGGATGTCACCTTGTCTATTGCAGAAAGAAATGGCAACCTACTGCGGAAAAAATCTGCCTCTTCAGTCATGTATCGAAAGATGTATCACGCATGGCACATAACTGACTGATTGTATGACCGTATTCAAAATAAATTAGAACAGGGTCACATCCTTGGTTACTGGCAATAAATAATGTAACACCTTTCGACGTTGCCGCCAATACCCGGTGGTATAACGACACTTAGTAGTCATGACTTCAGCGTCTTAGAACAACGTTTTAACGACATGATATCTCTTCACTGGTCAATGCTGAAGCTGGTCCGAGCTGGTTGTTGGTCGCTGGCCCTTCTGTCCACGTTGTGTTCTTGATCTAAGAACAATAGAAGATTGAAGGTCGTAGTCTTGCAGCGCTGGTCATACCGTCGCAGGAGTTACATTAAGTAAGAAAAATATCTTCACGACGAAAGTATAAAACGAGGGATTCTTGGGGATTAATTGTTAGTTGGTCTATGTAGCTCTTGGTACAACAAAAATTACCCCTTCCCGCCACAATCTCTCTAGCGACAGTAGTCTCTGTCTAAGATTAAGGAAAGCAGAGCTCAAAGTTTTTGAATGTGGAACTCTGGTTGGCAGCTGGCTTAGATTTCAAAGGCACTTAGTGCGGGATCTCGGCCCAAAGTCAATGATCTCCCTAAAGTCATCTGCTTATATGCACTTCACCCTAGGATTTCATTAATTCGATTCAAGGTTTTCTTTGTTCCCTATTTCAGGTTTCTTAATCAATTTTCCAAATTTGGAGAATTATCCACCTTCTTTGGGAGTAGTCACAGGAATGCTTCTCCCTTAGCCCCAACCCGCTTTAATTCACAACTCACACCGTTACTCCGCACAGACAGTATCAAATTCTTCTTCTTCTTCCTTACTTCTTAACATTCAACCTCAGCCCACTTCTCAGAGCATGAATAACTGTCTTTATAGTAAAAGACTCAATAATGGATTAAAACAATTAATGGTATGATTAATGCTGTTAATTGTAAAATTGATATTTTACCCGTGCCGTCAAAGAATGAGAAAACATTTCATGCAGGCTTAATATTGTGAGGCAATGAAGCAAAAGTTTTCCAACAATGAACTGATGTTCAACAGAGATCCAGAATTCACAATTGAAATAACATAAATCGTTTAATTAATCAGTTCCCTTTAGCAATTTTAGACGGTCAATGGTATCGATGATTCATTGATTACACTTAGTATTATATCAAACATTTTTCCCCTGAGTATCATTTCTTTTTTAAACATATTATGCGTTTAATAAAAAACCAATTCAAAACGGAAAAAAGATTAAGAAATTATATTTTATATTTTATTTATCAATAGTTGATCTTTGCAGCCATATGCATGTCATCGATATTCCTTCTGTTCTCGGGAAAGAATATTGTTTTCATCGAGAAAAGCGTAACTACAGCTTGTCAGGACAGACATGATCAATTTATATATATATGAGCAGACATGTTATTGGCCTATAATTTTTGGATCATCTGATTCACCTGTTTCTGGTAGGAAATTTATAATATCTTTAGTGATCCATTCTGTAATTTCATTGGGGTTATTTATTAGAATTGATAAAGTTATTAAAGGGTTTTATGGATCGATTGCAGAGGATAGAACCAAAAGTTGGGAACCTTTTCATGTCTTGGAGATTTCCATTTTGGGGATTTTGTTAAAGCTTGTCTTACAATATGCTTGTTTATATTTTCCTTTCTTGTACAGGTTTATCCTTCATTCTTATTCTTCACTCTAAATCATCTCTGCATTGGGATTATATTCCTTTGGCCCGCTAAAAATATCCCAAGCTATTTGTACATCTTCAATAGATGCGGTTTTGTGACATCTATATCATCTTGAAGTCTTTTTGAAATATCTGGTTTTATCTATAGAACCTTCATCTCTTTTCCTATCGTCTTTTTCTGTACCTTTACTTGTTTTTTTCTGCTCGAGTATTTCCTTGATTGATGGAATTTCATTGAATACTATAATATTCCACTTGATCTTCCAGATTTTTCGTGTTGAAACATTTGTATCCCTTGAAACCTCATCTAGTATTGATAATTCACATCTTATTTTCTCAATTTCTCGCATAATTTTGCCTTCCAAGTTGCCTATTTTTTCTTTGCCTTGATGGCAAGTAGCTGCTAAAGCTGTTTCATATGAGACATTTTTTCTGGTGTGTACCTATTTCTTTCCGGGTCACGACAGAAACCTAAGGTCAGAAATGGCACCATGACATTTTCCATTAAGCAATTAAAAAGAAATACATATTTTACATAGATAACGCCCTTTGTAAGGTGTGGACTGTATTTGAAAAAACAATTTTTGTATTTCTTGAAAGCATGGGCTACCAGGAATGCCTTCAATGAGTCTATTGGAATCTTATTCAAGCAAACCGAGGCCTACAAATACAAAAGAGATTGTTGATGTTCTCATGTGTCATATTTTTAAGATTTCGATTTGAAGGTCCTTGTATTTTGATAGCTTTTTAAACATCTTCAAAGATATATTGCAGTCTTCAGAGACCGCCATATCAATAAGGAGGCACCTATTTTGTGCCCGATCTCTAATAACAATGTCTAGGCGGTTAGCTTTGATTATTTTATCTGTTTGTATTGTGTAGTCCCATAAAATTGTAACAGGTCCTATCTCCGTAACCGGGTCTGGGTGGTGTTCATATAACTTCCTTTCAGTTTCTTTCCTGTAGAAGTTGCAGTTTTCCAGTGCAGATATTGCCCCACTCTGTCATGCCGGGTATGTGTGCTTGATAATTTCGGGTTAACAAGCACTGATCTTGTGCATCAAGGATAAAACCTTCCGTTTCAGCTTTTAACCCTGCACCACGTAGCCACTGATGGGTACGGGGCTTGTCTACATCAGTTTGTTTGGTACGGGCAGAGTATTGGCCATGGAGCGGTTTATCTTGCCATTGTTTCTGTATCTGGTCGGTTGCATTTTTTTTTTGTTTTCTTTTTTTTATGTATTTTGCAGCTTCAATCGGTGTATTGTGCTTTACTTATTATTATTATTATCATTATTATTATTATTATTATTTCCTCCACACAGTGTATTTCCATTCAGGAAATGCAGGAAAAAATGTGTTATCATAGAGGGGAAGGAAATATTATAATATAATGTCTTTATTTCTTTGAGGAATACACATTTGAGAATCTGTTGCGACATATTAAAAAAAACCGCAGGTGATTTCCAAAGTTGTGCAATTATTTAAGCATTTAGCAATGTCTAGATCTCAAAAATAATATCTGACGTTTAATAGTTGAATCATGCAACTGTCTTCATTAAGTAGCTGGAGAGATAGTGTTGGCAGGTAAGAGATACTTAGTCCTTCAAGGGAACAAATAGATACAATTAAATTGAGGCAACGTTACTCAAGAATGGATGACGCAATTAACATTTCAACAAGCCAATGAGCTCAGGTGGCATGAAGTAAATGGACCTGGATTGGAATTTTATAACTTAATGCAGTTTTATTCTTTCTATATCAAGAAGTGTTTTTGTCCTCAAATTTGAAAATGTTTTCAGGATATTTTCACATAAACGATGTTTTTCTTGATAATTCTTCTAATAAGATTTAATTTAAAAACATTAAAAAGGATTTTTTCATAAGCTTGTCAAGGGTGATTTCATTCGTTAGCCAGATCTCGAAAAAGAGAAGTAGCGATATACATGCACTTGCATAATACGCAGAAGGCTCAAAATGCACTCAGGTAGTGGATGGCTGAATTTTATTGAAGTGTATCAGAATGAAATAAGCGGAGCGAGTAGGAAATTAATTGTTAGAGAGAAAAAATCTGTCTCAGTGGAACTTCATGCTTACAAATGGAATATAGAGAAAATAGAATTCGTTCGACAGTGTGACAATAGTATGGCAAAAAATCGGACGAAAAAATAGCTATAACTGTTATATAACGATAAAAAAATATATTACGTTACATAAAAATCGAAAACCGAAAAGAGAAAATATACAGTATAACAAATAAATAATAACAAGTACAATAAACTGACCTAAATTCCTCCAAATAAATAAATAAACTAACAAACTGATCCCGATAAACTAACCGTTAGAAAAAACAAATAAAGATAATCAACCCAAATAAATATATGAAGTAATAAACAAATTAAAAACTGTTCCCGCCAAAATAATAGTTAGAATAAACTACAAGAAACAACCCCAAAATTGAATAAATAGCTTTAATTATCATCCCAATCTATTAAATGAGCGATAAAAAATTTTTACTACGTTAATAAAAACACCGATTAAAATAAAAATAAATAAATATATAAGAAAAGAAATAAAAATTAAAAATAAAAATAAATAAAAACAAGCAAAATAATTTAATCCAAATAAAGAAATAAACGACTTCCAGTAAAATAACCGCCAAAATAGACTACCCACAATGCACCACTGACCCGTAAATAGCCGAGAAAAATAACACCACTCGTGGCCTGACGATTGCATCACGCATGAAACAGACTGTCACCTCTAAGTGTTGACTTCTATGTTCACTATATATATATATATATATATATATATATATATATATATATATATATATATATAGATAGATAGATAGATAGATAGATAGATATGCTACACAAATAAAGAGAATTTCTAGCATCAAGAATGTTTAACATCGAGAAACACGAGGAAAATTAATTCATTTTAATGATATGTGGAAATATTCACTCTTTACCTGAAGAAGGTCGCGTGTGTGTGTGCGCGCTCGTGTGCTTGTGTTTGAGTGGGTGGGTGTGTGTTTTCTTAACTAAAGTACAAAGTCACACTGGAGAAAAAGAGCACATTAAATGGCAGAGCCTTAATATTTCTAAATAAATACCTGATGAACATTGACCGGCCACAAGTAAAGGTTTCATGCGTTTTCACAGAACCATCAGGTCGTTGGCAACTACTAATGGTAAAATTGCCACTGTTTACACCTCGGCAAGTCCAAGATTTTACAACCAGTGTAGTTAATATGTACATATTATGCACAGACCAAAAATCTCCCCAAATGAAGAAATATTCATCCAACCAAGATAGAAATACGTCCAAATTACTATTTTTCTTCATCGGTGTGGGGAATACTCAGGATACACTGTCATATAAAAAGATGGAGAACACATAACAATGCAGCACTGTTTTCTTTGTTTTTAACTGTTGTATCCTTAAAGAGGTTACAAACAGACAATGGCTGCAAAATTTTAAATGCAATGTCAGTCGCTATCTCCTGTCCTCCTCATTGCCCTTTTCTCTTTCTCCTCATTACTAATGTTTCTATTCCTAATTCCGCCACACCCTGTAACTTCTTGCATGCTAGTGGCTGTACTGCCTTGTTTGGGGTGATATCAATAAAAAAAAAATACAATTTCAATGCGTGTTCGGATGTCATTGTCGCATTTTCGATCTTCTATAAAAACACTTGCCATATATTTAAACTTTTTGCACCTGCTTGATTATGACGTTTCCAGTTTTTTTCCTTCTTTCTAACCCACACTAAATTTCAGTTAATATATATTTTTTTACAACTGCCAACTTTTAAAAAAACTTCATAAAATAAAACAATCTAATTAGATAGGCTTTTATAAACAATATACATTACGGACATTATTTTCAATGATTAAAGAATTCTTACAAGAATTGTTTTCATTTTTATAAAATGTTTTAAAATTCTTCCAGAGTTAAGTTTTTAAGTGCAGACTAAATTTAGTAAGCAAATATTAAAAACTTAATACAAATATTAAGTGCGTCAAAATGTTCTTTTTTTTTAGTATGTTATCTTGTAAGTGACATTATATTAAAAGGCCACGTGTTTCAACGAAAGCCCCTTGACATATAAAGGTCTTCAGTTTATCTCATTCTCAGTTATTAATGTTATTATTTCAATTTAATTTATTTCATTTATCAATTTAAACAATTAATATCTGAGTGAGATAAAATTATTATTATATTAATATTTAAATTATTCGTTATTAAATTAATAATGTAAGAACTTAATCTACTATTAATAAAATTATCTATCATTATCTTAGTTATCAAATAATGAAATACCATTATAAATTTTTTCATAGTATTTTAAATTATTATAAGAAAAAAATGCAAAAATTATGTCAATTTTGGTGCACCTTACTAAACCTGTCAACACATTCATCCATCAAATTATCGATAGAAATGTGAAAATAACAATTCACCGAGGTCAAGAAATGTTTGTCTAGAAAATTTGATGGTGTAAGTGATATTTGTTTCAGAACAGAATAATCTATGTTTAAATTTGCTAATTTTACATAAGTCACATTTCAGAAATGAATATCTTTTTTTAGCGGGATTTTCAAAACAAAGTTTTGTGTACATTTCTCTAAAAAAAAAGTTAAAAATACCCGTTTCAATTGGTTTTTCAGAAGAATCAACTAAAAAGAAATCATTCAAATTTCTATATGAAATATTCTATATTTTCTACTTCCAGAAAACATACTGTAATCTTTAGCTTTTAATTGAAGCTGGGGGAAAGCTTTGAAAAGGATTTATGGAAAATACTTTTAATCCTTAGGTATATCGAATTTTTGGAGATACCTAATTAAAAAAGCCAACATGTTTCATTTTTGTGCTTTTTAACAAATTGTCTTTTATTCAGCTTTATATACAAATTTACATTTTCAGTGGTTTTCTTTTGTTTCTGTTTTTTTTTAAATTTGTTTTTATTTTTTTTATATATATTTTCAAAGTCCCAACTCAAGCAAGTTAACAAGAAAACTTCCAAAAACAATCATGTACAGTTATTTAAAGATTTTTTTTTGTTTTTTTTTTGTATTGCACAATAACAATTGGAGAATTGTGTGGTGAGTGCATACAGTGTATCATCTGTTAGAATAACCACTGTACAGCCTTCTATTTAATTGGAACCTTTGTGTGTTTTTTTTTGTGTGGGTGGGGGGGTTAGTTGGTGGAGGAGGTTAGAATCAGGACAATGCTTCAGTGGCACAAAAAGTTACTTGGAAGATGAAGTTCTCAGGTTTTTCTGGTGACACTAACGTATGAATTTACTTGTTTAAAAGAAATTTCAAATTGTTTCTAAAAAGAAAAAAAATATTAACAATTAGTAAAATAAACAAATCTTTTAATGTGTGTTTTTATTTTAAGCTCAAGAAGAAAAAAAAAATGTAGCAACTGAGTTTAAAATTAAAAGAAACTAAATATATGAAAAATGCTCTTCTATAGTAAATAATATTCTTTTTACAAGTGCTGATCAAATGTTCTTCATAGACATCTGCACTTATGACAAAAATATTGTTTTTAGAACTTATTCAAGTAAGAAAAAAACGTACTAATCAGAAGTAATTTTTCCTTTTTTAGTTAAAATTAATGAAGAAATCACCAACGAAATTAAACTGCAACAACTGTAAAAACTTAACAATTGCACTGTAATGCACTCAGTGGATATGTGTGTCTGTCTGTGTGTGTCTCTGTGTGTGTGTGTGTGTGTGTGTGTGTGTGTGTGTGTGTGTGTGTGTGTGTGTGTGTGTGTCTCTGTGTGTGTCTCTGCGTGTGTGTCTGTCTGTGTGTGTCTGTGTGTGTGTGTGTGTGTGTGTGTGTACGCGCGCGCGCGAGACATGCTCCCCCTCCTTAGAGGGGTGTACGCGCATCATTTATCATCTCTCAGTCGCGTCTCTGTACTTGGACAGAGTGCGCTCAGGGGCTTCTCTGTCTAAGGACGGAGGGGCAACTGAGGAAAATTATACTGAAGAGGTGTCCAGCCCTGGGGAACAGCTGCCCGAGGCCGCGTCCTCCCATTGCACCAGAGGGAGGGATCGGTGCTCACACCGAGGCCAGCGCAACCGACGGTTGCCGGGGCTGAGGGGAATTCTGTCCCTGTCCGGGTGTACGCGCTCGGGTCCCCACATTAAACCGACCTTGTGTCACATCTCATTCTCGTCGGGGAATGAGTAAATACCGTGAATGTAGGTGCATGTGTGTGCGCACATGCATACACACTTCTTGCATAGCTTCTGACTTTGCTGGAGGAGGAGGGAGAGCCAGGCCTTGTATTGTAGGCAGTTTCATATAACTCTCTTCTTCCTCTACCCCAGATCACACATTTACAGGAGAAAGACCAGCGGAACTTTTCAAATTAAAGTTGATTAAAAGCATTGACTACATCTTCCTAGCCCTAGATTCAAAAAAACAAACAAAAAAACAAATTTTAAAAAGTGCTTGATATTAAAAAAAAAAGATGGAAGGACGGAATACCAACGAGAACCATACATGACACAAGCACTTTAGCTTGTTCAAGTAGCCATATCTAAATGTTTGAAAAATCAGTAACAGTTAAAATTCAGGTTAATGCAGAAAGTCCTTACGAAAAAGGTTTTTGCTTCATCGTTAATACAGGCAATGTTCAAATATTATTATATTATAGTTAAAAATAAATAAATAAAGACCCCGGCTCAACCGCGTAACAAGTATCTTGAGCTTATCCTTTTGCTGATGGCCATACATTCTGCTTCTACTCTTTGATGGTTAGTCTTTTGTCTTGCCTTCTATTACTACTGTCTCGGAGGTCCTGTAGTTTTATTTCTAAACCTGCAATCAACGCCGTGTCATATGCGTATCTTATCACGCTAAGATTACAACCACCTGGTTGACTCTGAGGTACACTTAGGATCGCTCATTATCAGAAACCTTTACGAAGAAAATTCATATTCGTTGCTTAAACTACTGGAAGAATGAATTTCAGGTTGACTGAAATTTTATTTGAAATTATAACAAGTATTTGTAGTGAAACCTTTTTTGCTCGCCCGGCTCATGAAATCCTTAATGGGCCATAAATTCCTTTACGCTTATAGGCAAAGGATACAGCAAGGGTGTATGGACATATTTCCATATTTCTTCGTATTGAAAAACCTAAATCAATTTTTTTTCCGATTCTATTCGGACAGCTTATTCGCAAGAACGCCAGGATGTTTACCTGATCACTACAATCTTTACCTTTTCAAGCTGAAAGTTAAAACTTATCTTTCCTGCATAACGCAAGGAACCTCACTTACTGACTATTCTTTCGTTTATATAAAACCACACAGGAACATTCTTCATTTTGTGGCTCTTGTTCCATGTATTGGTCGAAAATTAGTAGAAAAGAGTGTAGAACCTAATTTGCAGCCAGATGTATTTTCTCAATAAAGGTCGATTTATATGCATAAGCTAAATGTAAATAAAATAATTAATGATATTATTTTTTCTCCTTTGTTTACAATTCCCGTAGTAGATTGCTTTATTAACACATCTTTAGTACACAGATATCAACAAATAAATACATAATGATTCTCCAGAAGATTCAAGAAATTCAACTAAGGGTAAATAAAATTACGTACACGTAAAAGACTGCAGGTATTTGAATAACGTCCTTATATATTGGAAAGATTATCCATATATATATATATATATATATATATATATATATATATATATATATATATATATATATATCGATATTTGTTTATATGTGTCAGGATATGTATCAGGATGTTAATTATAACATAAATAGTGTTACATAGATACATACATATAAACCCTTGTGCAAATTAATTGAAAAAAATAACAGCCTCAGTTTCCTTTCTTTAACTATAAGGTCAGTTTTAGACCCACTGGTGTGACAGCGTGGAATCAATTTCTATGTTTTCTGCGGATTAGATCATTTTTAGCGGTGTGCATTAAAATGAATCTATTTTCGTTGTGTATGATGAAATTTGTTTGGCCTTGAAAAACATTGCGCCATTCGTGATTGCATCAGATTTTTATCACGCCTAGACACTATTGTCTCGACTGTCGATTAGTTGTCCTACAGCCATTGACTGCGCTGCAATTTACTCTAAGGAAGCGTAGGAAAATTGTAACGCTGCACGAACACACTGGCAAGTCTTACCAGTGATCATATCAAAGTAATATAATATAATATATCAAAGTAATAGATTGGCGCGGAAATCCAATCGAGCATCTGTGGTCAATCTGCATGGAAAGGCTTCGTAGAATGGTCATACAAAGTAGTAACATGTCCACTGGGTGCTATTTCAATGGAAAACTACGAAAATAAAATAACGGAATTGTTTCAATTATATATATGGAGAATAAGTTGAAAATGCAAATGGACTTTTAGGGCGACATTTGCACTTTCAAATTATTTATTCCTATTATGAAAAATCTAACTTTTTTTGATAAAATGTATATTTTAAGGTATGCTATATTAAAAAGTAACAGTTCTCAATGAGCAAAGAGCGTATGTAAATATAAAAGTTGACACCGTTTTCAAGACCGAACTACGACAGTCTGTTTCATCCTTGAATACAATCTTCAGGCCGTTTTAGCATACAAATGACTGGCGCAAGTCGGTGTTGACCAGAGTGTCAAACTTTGTCTCTCTCTCTCTCTCTCTCTCTCTCTCTCTCTCTCTCTATATATATATATATATATATATATATATATGTGTGTGTGTGTAACATTAAAGGCAAGTTATATAATAGAAATTCCGAAATATGTAACACACACACACATACATACACACACACACACACACACACACACACACACACACACACACACACACACACACACACACACATATATATATATATATATATATATATATATATATATATATATATATACAGGAGTAATATACACTTTGCTGATTGATATTATATTTAGCAAATCGACCACAAACTTTCGTAGAACTTGTATATAAATTTCGGTCCACTCGTCAGGAGGTTCAGTTCGTCTCCGAACACTATAGTCGAGATGGTAAATATAACATCAATCAGATGACAATTTTTAATTGTATTAATTAGTGTTCTTTCCTTCAGACCTACACCGACGCGCAACCCTTTTTAGCCTTTCAATACATACACACACACACACATATATATATATATATACAGACGCACGCAAACACACATATATATATATATATATATATATATATATATATATATATATATATATATATATATATATATATATATAATGAGAAACCACATATACTTTCTTAATATATATATAGAAAAACAACTAAAAATTTCAAATTAAAAGTTGTTTAATGTTTTTTATAAAAGTATTTTTATTATATTTGATATTTCAGATCGACCCGATCTTTCTTCAGAAATAACTGTTTTTAGAGGTTTGTTTACAAGTAGCGTCCGTCCCGATATGCGTACATCACGTGATAAGGAACGACACTCCGTTCGAATATTTTTTTTTACGTAAATCTAACTGTAATAATATTTTAGATGTTGTTTAAAAAGAAAAATATTATTGCAGTTAGATTTACGTTAAAAATATTTGATCACAGTGGCGTTACATGTCACGTGACATCCGCCTCTCGCAACGGACGCAACTTGTAAACAAACCTCTAAAAACAGTTATTTCTGAAGAAAGATCGAGGTCGATCTGAAATATCAAATATAAATAAATATTTTCATAAAAAAAACATTATTATTTTTTTTAATTTGCTACTTTTTAGTTGTTATATATATATATATATATATATATATATATATATATATATATATATCCAAGCTACAGATTTATTTTAGGGCATGTATCAGCAAATAATGATCTCCAAAAATTCTTGCCCTCTAAAATATTTTCTGGTTCGATATAACCTGAAAGAAAAAGTTAATAAGTCGTAAAAAGCAAATTAATTTTTATAAGTCGTCATTTCAAAGAGCGTGCAGTGAAAGATGTAGTTGTGATTAAAAATGACTCAAATTTGAAATTTTTTCACATATTGAGTAAGCAAAATTATAATTGAAATATTTTTGTTCGTCTGCATTAGGATGAACGCACCATACAAATTATTAATCAAAGATGTCTGAATGGGCGTGAAAACGCAGCTTGATTTAAATTAACATTGAAAATTCTATAAAACATTATTAAGGATTTAAAAAAGAAAGTTCTAGAATTATCAGTACCGAATATTGCGCAGCCATTTTTTCTTATTATTTCTTCGTTTCTCACTAATTCTGATTTTTTTTTTAATCGTTTCACACCAAGCAAAGCGGGAAGCCACTAGGACGCAAGGGGTTACAGAAAATTTAGAGCAAGATCAGACAGGAGTGATAGAAGAAAGGATGAGGAGAAGGATAGTGGATAGATCAAGGCAACTGGAGATGTCGATTGACATTACATTTGAATAGCTGGAGATTATAGCTCTCAAGGAAACTGGAATAGGGAAGGGAGTCCCACGGGCGAGAGGTGCGGGACATGAAGCTATTGGAGTAGAAGAGACGGCTACATTTAATAGTTTCGACTGTGAAAGGATGAAAGCGAGATGCCAGCCTCGTAGGGCGCTTGAACTCATGAAGTCTGGGAACCAGCGAATGCAGATTCTCGGAGCAATTGCCATGAAAGTATTTGTAAAACAGATAAAGAGAGGCGACGGCGCGTCTGTGAGAAAGTGACTGTAGACGAGATGCCAGAGCAGGGCCAATTATATTGCATATCCGCCTCTGGAGCCTATCAAGAACCCCGAGGCAAACAGAAGGGGGTCCAGACCATATATGGCAGCAATACACCATGCAAGGTCGAATTGTTGATTTGTAGATCTGGAGGATCGATTCCGGGGAGAAAAATTTCCTGGCGGGGCACAGGGAGACAACTTGCCTTATCCTCACTTTCTAAAAATGTTCTACTATTGTCCGTTAGGAGTCGTAAATGTACCTTTAAATATGAATGCCTCTGATCGGGGAATTACTCTATTCCTGATACTGGGCCTGCCTTAAAACTATAAAACTTGTTCATAAAACTGCTGATTTAAGGAAGAGATGGATAGCTTACTTCTTCCTTCGTCATAGCAGCAGTTCGAAAGAGCCGGTTGTTTATGGTTTCAAAGGTTTTAAAACCTACACCATTCATCGAACGATTATATGGTTTTGAAAATGATTTATTCGAAATTATTTATAGTATCTCTTATCATGTCTGGTCTTAGCTGTAAATGACAGTCATTCAACTGACAATGTTTTTTTTTTCAAATCTGACAAAACCATCATTTTCTACAAAATTACTTCTAAAGATTACAATGTATTAATTAGAAAAAAACTTAACAAAAAATATTTTTAAACATTATAGAAAAGTAAACATTAATATTGTTAATATTGTTGATAAATTAATGAAACAAGTAAAAATATAACTGACAAAGTAAAAAACAATAGCTGAGTTTGCAAACGCTGTACTAAAAACTACTATGTCCCGATCAAGAAACATAAATCTTACCAGGCCAGAAATTGGTAGAATTAGCAAGATTATCCTCAATAGAGTCAACAAGCTGATTATGAAGCACCTTGAAATTGTACAATGGATTAATACCACAGATTTCATCAATTGGTTTATCAATATAAACGATAAAATGAATTGTTCATTTATCCTATTTCATATTATGTATTATTATATTATATTTATATTATGTTTATGTTATTATTTATATTATGTTTATGTTTATATTTATATTATATTTATATTATGTTATATTATATATTTATATTATATTATATTTATATTATGTATTATTATATTATTATCATATTATGTATTATTGTTCATTCATTCCAGGGATCTGTTTATTTTGTTTTTGGAATTTGACAGTGAGTACTCTTATCTTTCCAATGAGGAGATTGACATTTTTATGAATTGTAGAAGATCTGTTCTTATCCATGATAAAGAACAGTGGATTAAGAAAAACTCTGTTGGCTCATTCGATATTTTTATGGTATCGTTAGTTTCTGCTGAGTCTTCTGACCTTGTCGGTTAATTTATCTTATATAATCTTAGTGTCAAGGTATCAATAGTGATAGGGTTATATAGAGATTATATCGCCTTATGGTGGTGAAATCTTCCACAAAAAATAAAGCTTACAAAATCAGTAAATTAATACATAGTGAATTTAAAACTCTCATGCTTAAAGTTAAGTTCAACACTAATTTAAAAATGTAGATTTCTTTGATGTTAGACTTAGTTAATAATGCATTCCAACCCTATATGAAAACAAACACCAATCCAATATATATTCAACCAAATTCTAACCACCCTCAACCCGTAAGCAAACACATACACCTCTCCATATAATATAGAGTTAGCAATAACTCTCCATTTGAAGAAGAATTTTACAAGCATAGTAAATTCTATAGCACTCTCTTAAAAATAGTGGTTATAAGTGCTCTGACATCAAATATATAAATCACAACAGCGATAGTAGGAATACAAATAGAAGCAGGAAATCATTTGGTACAAACCAACATTTAACCAAATAGTTAGTACTAAGTTAGCACGAAAGTTATAAAATCAGTTTCAGACAGACTCACTTGTTTACCTAAACACTATTTCTACTATAGAAAATCCAAGAGTTGAAAAAAAAATATCGGGTGTACCAAGAATTCCTTTAAAACTAGGTGGAACCAATGTATATTATCTTTCACAAATAACACGTAAAGAAATGGGACATCACTTTATAAATATTTTTGTAACTTGAAAGAAGTTAAAAAAATCACGACGGTAAAATAGAAAAATACTAAAAAAATAGAATTTGTAAATCTTTACATGACCCCTGTTTCTTATGTTTACAGGAAAAATTAGAAATTATCAAATTTACTGACAAAAAACCCCTGTTAAACTAAAGAAATGAATGAATTGTGAATTGCCGACACATTGTATCTTTTACCTTAAAATATTGTTACACTTTTTTTTAATTACGTATTACTCTTCCTTATAGCTATAATTTATTAGTATATAATGGTCTACCCTCTACGGGTAATTACCTTATTTAGTTTATTCAGCTTCAATACTGCAGTGTATTGCCTTCCAGTTTGTATTATTGATATCGTATATAGATGTTCCACATTTTGAATTTTATCTATCGGCCCCTTTAAAAAGATTCCTGAATATAAACAATTAAAAAACATTTTTTCTGTTAAGTTTACGTCTGATCAACCTGCCGCTCCTTTCAGCGCTCTTTCAAAAAACTGAACATGTCATATTTTCAAAAGTGGGTCTATTTATGTTTAATATTGAGATTGATTATTTGTGTGGTGGAGAGAGGATGAATTTTCTTCTGTGTTTGTTGGGATGACACTCATATACAATACGCACATATACAATATATATATATATGTGTGTGTGTATGTGTGTGTCTGTGTGTATGTGTACAGAGAGATTGAAAAGTAAGTCTCTATTTTATGTTTGATGGACTCTCCCGTCTTGTAAAAATTATACTTAAATGGAAGAGTCCACCATAGATAAAATAGGGGCTTACTTTTCAATAATCCCGCATATAACTAAATGTTTTGGCAGAGATCGAGAGATGTCTGTTTTTCACATAGTTTTTAAAATCGGAAGTCAGCACCTGTCAACTGTTGCATGCGCCTTTCGATCTCCGAAAATTCACCTCGATTTGCATGGTTCGTATTCAATATATTTTTCTTGACTTGTGTTTATAGCTGGTAATATATTTATTAGTAATCCCGCGAAGTACTTTCGACGTAAATAATGATGTACTTAAATTAGGGTGTCATTTTTTAAATTAAAGTTATGTCCAGTTGTGTTCCTGGGAATTACGTGCTAGTTTAAATGGTTGTTTGAAAATAAATGTCATTTATGTTCGTAGATACTGTTTTTTTTTTTTTTTAGATTTCGAGATGTCTCTCCGATGTAAGTGCTTTTACATTGTAATCAATTTATTTGATAAATACCGGTATCTGAACATAAACGTATTTGGACATATCTACGAACATAAAAGAGATTTACGTTTAGACAACTATTTAAACTCGCTCGTTAGTCCTGTGTATGACACTGGACTACATCCAGCCGCAAGGAATCTGATCAAAGGATTTTGAGGAGCGTGGAATCACCTTTTAATTGCTGTTGTTCTCAGGTTCAGACTGACGTGGAGTCGTAGCATCTGTTAGGGTCCCAGTCATAGTTAACCCCCTAAAACTGGCGTCAATTCATTCTAATATTAAAAATACCAGCAATAAATTTTCATGTTAAAAAAAATTATCAACAATATATTTCTGTAAAAAAAAAATGCTATTGTTCCCAAGACAAATGAATTTCCACATTAAATGACCACTAAGTACTTGATATGCTGCTAAACAAAAAAGAAAAAAAAAACACACAGGAAGAAGACTGGCTATAACTTTGATTAAAGAACATAATTTGTTACTATCTGTCTATATTTCTGAGATGAGGTATTATGTACATTATTTACATTATTCGAACTATTGTCCTCAGCTTTTTCGCAATATTTATTACAACATTTCGGCCGTTGTAAGCTCTGGCCTTCTTCAGGTGGTTGGAATGTCGAACTGAACTCTTTATTTCGATAAGAGCAAAAATTGCAATATGAGCACGGGAAAAATGGTCGCTGAAGACATTAGGTTTACCCAGAACTTCATACACAGATGTCCTCAAGGACAGTGGATAAAGGCGTTAGTTAGATCCAGTGAAAGGACTCAAAGAGTGTGAGTTCAATAGTCGGTTAAGGCAGTGGAGAACTTTCAGAGGGAAATTAACAGGTGATAACTGATAACTGACATCCATTAAACATGGCACGTGGAACTAGAACAGTCTACCACCTGAAGGAGGCCGGAAAATAAAACGGCCGAAACGTTGTAATAAATATGGCGACAAAGATGAGGACAATAATCCGAATAATGTAGATAATGTAGATAATTTTTTACGTCGAAAGTAATTCGAGGTACGACTATTAACTATATTACTAGCTATAAACACATAGCAATATATATATATATATATATATATATATAATTCATAATTTTTTTTTTTTCATTTTTTTTTTATTTCAGCAATCGCAGATATGCCGATATTTTATGAAATATCCGCTGCATATTATTTCAGTGTGTTTGTCTGCATTTCTATGAATGATGTTTTGTATGTAAATATATCATGCAATTGTAAGCTAGCTTCTTATTCATTTTCCTCTCTCGGAACGTCTGACTCCGAAATTAAATCTAAAAACAGTCTACCTATATTTGCTTACTTTTTTTACTTTCTTCGCTTAATGTATCTTCTCTTCCTTATGATTAAATCAGACGATTGTCTTTACTTACTTGAATAAAGATCAAAGCCGGCTATTTATAACACGTTAATACTGCTATTTTGGGGATAGATATTTGGAAACAGGCAAAAACTAGACAGATATCTTAAGCTCCGGGGTGTTTGTGGAGAGTAACGTTATTAATTAATTTGTACTATATATATATATATCTATATGTATATATATATATATATATATATATATATATATATATATATAGTGCTAAAACTATTCAGAGTTTCATGCACAATGCAATCCTCTGGTGCACTGAGAGTTACGCCATTTTCATTATAATATCTCTGGTTATCGCAAAGTTGGCGTAGTTATATATTATACTGGTGTTACATATTTTAATTTTTAACTTATATTTACAATTAAAATAAGTGAAAACTGTATGTATGTAAAAAAAGAATAGAATTTTTTTTTAATTTAAATTATTCCTTTTTCATTTTTTATTAGAGGGAGATTACTTGATCGTATTTAAAAAAACAAATAAACATGAATTTATATTTAAGTGTTTTAAGATAATCAGTTTTTCAACAAGACATAAGTTACATTTATTTCCGTTACCATTAAAATGTTTCGCTCCAGATATAATTTTCCTGTTTATTGATGGTAGTTGCATCATTCTTTAATTGCCAGAAATATTTGGGGAGAGTAATTCTGTTTTTTGTATTTTAAATTACTTATGGTCTTTCAATTGTGTGAAAAACAAAATTTACAATGATTTTCAGTGGAACGAAAATATAATTTAACATCGTTACCGGAATATATTCTCGCCCGGTATACAATATTATCGATCATTCATTGAAATTTTAAGGGATAGATCATATTTTTCCGACGTTTGCATTTATTTTTTAGAAGAATTTACGTTGTCTTATATAGAAATAGGTTTGTTTAATATATTGTTGTTATGATAGGAGATAGATGTGTCAATGTTATTAACGCAGTGATAGGGGATCTTAAATCTTTTTTTTTGGTTTTTGGTGCATGGTTGAACTGTTTATGAACTAAATTTAGAAATATTCTCCCGATATTAGTTTGGACATAATAATTAGACGGTGGATTAAACCATATAATTTAGCGCTTAATGTGTTTCTGTTTATATTTGCCTTTGTTTATTTCTAAATAATCTAAATTTGCATTATGATTGCTTAGCTGTAAAGCTTTTATATATTTAATTTTAGACTTATCAAATATTTCCTTATTTTTGGAGTTGGTGGATAATCTAACTTGAACTGATTTATGTAAATTATCTAGAATTTTGTGATGGATTGATTCCTTACTAACGTATCTTTGGTAATATGGCTTTGTGTATGGTTTATAATAACCATTATTCAGGACTAAGTTTACATAAAAAATTTGATCTCTTTAGCATTGGTGGTTGTGGCAATATTTAGTTCGAGATCTTTATCAATTTTATCAGTTCCTTTACTATAAAGTTTTGCCTGAAATTTAATATCTGTCTTATATTTGTATTGGGTTGGTGCATAATTATCAGGCGTTTATGTAGGCAAGTTATTTGTTAATAAAAATTGCTGTTTTGTTTTATTTTTTAATAATTTTTTTCACGTTATACAAAACCGTGTAGATAATCACACGCTCTGGAATAATCATTTAACATTTTATTGTCGAATTATTATGTTTCTTTTTCACAATAAATATTGTTTTAAAAAATGCCTGATAATTATGCACCAACCCAATACTATTAATAAATACGAAAATATTAATTTCCTTTAATAATGCTGATTTACAATACGAATGACCGTTATGAAATATCGAGACAAGTTCTTACTGAGATTTTCTACATTAAAAAAAGAAGTCGGTGCTTCTCTTTCAAAAAAAAGCACAAATTTAGATATATTTTTATTCATTTCTATTGGTAATGCTAGGAAATTAACAAAAAAAGGAATTCTTCAACATGAGAAATAACAGAAAAGCAAAATTCCAACCTAAACAACTAAAACGTTGATCTACAGAAAGAATAACAAGAAAGAGACCCATTGGAAGTCCTCATGTCTAAGGTCAAGAAGAGAAAGCTGAAATATTTAGGACACGTCATAAGACTCCACAATCTTTACACTCCTTATCCTACACGGTACCCCCTTGGGACACTCTGACGTGATTTAATGGTCAGTAATCTTGTCTTGCTAGATCAATTACGACTGAATTCTGTGTTCGACCCTCATTGGGTGCTCTACACTTCCGGCCTTGTGCCCCATCTAAGCTACACTTAGAAAATTATTTTAGAGCACTTCGACGTGGTGTAACGATTACCTAACTTGTCCCGCTATATCAATTACAACTCAGTGCGTGCTCCGTAACTTCGACCTTGTACCACGTCTAAGCTATGCTTACTAATTTCCTACTGTAGGCACAGACATAGTGTAATGTTTAGGCAAGCTTATCACGCTAGATTAATTACGACTGAGTAGTGTGTTCCATCCTCATTGGGTACTCTATACTTTCGGCCTTGTATGGTAGCTAAACTACACTTACAAAATCACTACAAGGTTAGAGCCTTAGGCAAAAAAGAGACGGTCACTTATTGTACTGGAAGACCATTCAAAGAGATTCAAACAGTGGCACGCCACCGGGACATATGAAGGTTTGTTTGTTTATTTATCTGCATATCAACATCATTATGGGTCATTTAATGCCGAGATAAGATTTTCGTGGGAGCATTAACAATTTCTTTTACTAAAATATATTGTTGGTAGAAATTGTTTGTTTTTACCAAAATGTATTACTGGTAATATTTTATTTTATTGCTCTAAAAAAGTATTACTGGTATTTTTACTATAAAAATGTATTCATAGTGTTTTGACCATATTTTGGGGATTAATTATTTGCTTATAGAATGGATCCTAACAGGTGCTACCACCCCGGGTCTGTGTGAACCTGAGAACAGCAGCAGTTAAGAAGTGATTCTACGCTCCTCAAAACCTCCCGATCATAGGCCTTGCTGCCGGATGTAGTTTGTCGTCATACCCAGGACGCGACATATGAATGGATTTAGTCAGGTTCTGGCCATAAATGGTCATACCTGTTCATGGTCCTGAGGTTACTGCTGCTACTGCTGATGATGAAATGATGATGATTATGGCAAAAGGAAAATATTAACTTAGAAAATCCTGTATCACATTTGACATCCTTTTCAGGCTACTTTTTCAATAGTGACGAGAATATAAGCATTCGTTTTTAACACTAATGATTTTCCTTCCTTTGTATATTACTTTATATCAAAGAAATTAAATTTGTATTGATTTTCCCTTTTCAGGTGAGTTCAAATTATATGTATCAGATAATGTATACTGCATGAATACTGAAATGTCTTTTCAGCAACCGAGGCATTAAGTCATATCACTTCTGACTAGGGAAATAAATCTTTAATTTCCTCGGCATAATAACACGGTTCCGCTCAGAAATTTTCTTTTCGATCGGAGATTCTTCATCATCTGGATGAACAAATTCTATCAATATCGATCTGCGTATAATACTTGAGGAAAACCTATGCAAAGAGCATGGTGACTAACCCATTGGTTCGGTACCAGTTACAATTTGATCATATGAACAGAGAATAGTGTCTAAATTTGGTGAATGGGTAACTTAACTTATGACAAGTTCACAGCTTAATCGTATCGAATGTCTGACGCTCAACTTCTCGAGAGCAACTCTCTGCGGCTGCTCGGTCTCACGTTGACTGCTGACCTGAGGTGGAACAAATACATTGAGTCAATTGCTTCGTCCACCGCAAGGAAAGTTGGCTCCCTGTGCCGATCCAGGAAATTTTTCTTCCCGGAATCGATCCTCCAGATCTACAAATCAACAGTTCGCCCTTGCATGGTGTATTGCTGCCAGATATGGTCAGGAGCCCCTTCTGTTTGCCTCAGGGTTCTTAATAAGATCCAGAGGCGGATATGCAATATAATTGGCCCTGTTCTGGCATCTCGTCTACAGTCGCTCTCCCACAGACGCGCCGTCGCCTCTCTCTATCTTTTTTACAAATACTTTCATGGTAATTGCTCCGAGGAGCTGCATTCGCTGGTTCCCAGACTTCATGAATTCAAGCGCCCTACGAGGCTGGCATCTCGTTCTCACCCTTTCACTGTCGAAACTATTAAATGTAGCCGTCTCTTCTACTCCAATAGCTTTATATCTCGCACCTCTCGCCTGTGGAACTCCCTTCCCTATTCCAGAGAGCTATAATCTCCAATAATTGAAATCTAATGTCAATCGACATCTCCAGTTGCCTTGATCTATACATTACCCTTCTCCTCATCCTTTCCTCTGTCACTCCTATCTGATCTTGCTCCAAATCTTCTGTAACCCCTTGCGCTGGCCTCAGTGCGAGCACCGACCCCTCCCTCTAGTGCAATGGGAGGACGCGGCCTCGGGCAGCTGTTTCCCAGGGCTGGGCACCTCTTCAGTATTATTTTCTCAGTTCCCCCCCCACGTCCTTAGACAGAGAAGCCTCTGAGCGCACTCTGTCCACGGACAGAGACGCAACTGAGAGGAGCACAACGCAACGCTAAATGTCGCTCTATTAATCATTATTAAACCCACAGGCTGATCTCTTTTTCTGCTAATATCAGCGCCACTTCTGTCCATATTACACCCCTTTTAGCTTGTCACCATACTTAATGACTTCGATAGTTATATCGTGACACGATATTTTGGCCTTATACCGGACTTGGATTGACATTGTAAATGCTGGAATCGTTATTTGCGGATCCAATAACATCATATCTTCTGAGTTTACGTTCATGCATAGACAAGATTTTAATACTGATTTCAGAAGCAAACAGGGGATATTTACTTGATAGCCTGACCGCCGCTTATAACTATTTGACCATTATGAATTAATAAGCTAATATTAATGAATATGAAAGCAAAGAAATAATATATGGCCTGATTTCAGTGAATGAATGTCTTTCATCATTTGTGCAATGATTTTGTTTTGGTTCCGTTCGTATGAACAGAACTTAAAATGTAGAGGGAAGTTTATGACCAAAGTCTCGATAAGATCTTTAAATCATATCTACTTTAACTGTAAATCATTTTTTGCATTGCAAAATATGTTTTCATCGTATACTTTCACATTATGTGACTAGCTAATGAGTTCCTAATTTGAATAAGAAACGTTCCTATTTTGACTAACAGTTACGTTTCAGCCTAATTTGAATAACAAATAATTTTTAGCCTAATTTGAATAACAAATTTGCCTAATTTGAATACCAAATAAGCTACTTCTAATTTTAAATACGAAAAGTTCCTAATTTGAATAACATTTATGTTTTAACCTAATTTGAATAAGAAAAGTCTAATTTGAAAAAGAAAAGTTCTTAATTTGAATAACAAATAAATTCCTGTCTAATTTGAACGAGAAATGTTCCTATTTTGACTAACAATTACGTTTCAGCCTAATTTGAATAAGAAATAATTTTTAGCTTAATTTGAATAACAAATAAGCTCCTTCTAATTTTAAATAGGAAAAGTTCCTAATTTAAATAACAATTATGTCTTAGCCTAATTTGAATAACAAATAATTTCCTGTCTAATTTCAATAAGAAAAGTCCCTAATTTGAATAGCACATACCTTTTTGCTTAATTTGAATGCAAAATTATTTCTAGCTTATTTAAATACATTTGCCTAATTTGTATAACAAATTTGCCTAATTTGTATAGCAAATTAGATTTGCTTAATTTGAATAATAAATACGTTTTTGCATAATTGGAATAAAAAGGTTTCTAATTTGAATAACACATACCTTTTTGTTTAATTTGAATAAAAATATATTTGTAACTAATTTGAATAATAATTTTTTCTAATTTGAATAAAAAATATTTTTTAACCTGATTTGAATAACAAATAAGATTTTGGCTAATTTAAATAACAACGTAAGCATGTGGGTATGAGAAAAATTACTTACAAATAATAAGGAGAGCATAAGAAAGAAGCTTTTTTTCATTGGTTCTACTTCATCTGTACAGCATAACAAGCTGATGAAAACAAGAAGACCTACTAGTATATAATACCGGCGGACATCATCTTAAGATTCGCAAATATCACTTTGTTGATGGCAGAATCAATAGGAAAACTGCAAGAACTTCTAGCCAATATAGTTAATGGAAAGCGAGAAGAAAAACTATTACATGAAGACAGGATATATGATATCAGTAAAGGTCACATCAAATATTGATCAAAACGTTTGGGCTTCAAATCGGAGACATCAGAATCAAGAGCTTAAATGACTGGTTAATGTAGTAACTGACGACATAAAGTGTGACATAGGAATAAAAAATGACGTATAAATGCTCCCCCAGATCTATGGGTTAAATAGCACATGAATCTGGAAGAAACATTGTTATCTTCAAAAGATTATTAATTTAATATGCATTCGCAAAAGAATTTATTATTCTTGCAATCTAAATGTTGCAGCATAACTACGGACGATAATGTGTCCATTCACATAAATACAGTAGTAAATACTGTATGTTAGTCTACAGTTGGAGATTTGTCTCCAGCTGTGCTGATCAAACACTCTGCCTCCGAGCAGAGAGGATCCCCAGACGAGGCTATGTCGTAGGACAGAGTCTCGTTTCGGAAAACAGCTACCCGACCCCGTTTTATACGGGGTCTGCGGGGAATTTTTGTCGGAGCATACGGACTCGTATACCCCACATTAAATTAGGCCTTGTGCCACAGCTGACCACGTGGGGTGGTTGGCAGATATCCTGCAGTTTGAGAGTCGTCACCAGCTGTGCTGGTCAAACACTCTTTCTCCGGGCAGAGAGGATCCACGTTACCCCACATTAAATTCGGCCTTGTGCCACAGCTGACCGCGTGGGGTGGTTGGCAGATATCCTGCAGTTTGAGAGTCGTCACCAGCTGTGCTGGTCAAATACTCTTTCTCCGGGCAGAGAGGATCCACGTATACCCCACATTAAATTCGGCCTTGTGGCACAGCTGACCGCGTGGGGTGGTTGGCAGATATCCTGCAGTTTGAGAGTCGTCACCAGCTGTGCTGGTCAAATACTCTTTCTCCGGGCAGAGAGGATCCACGTATACCCCACATTAAATTCGGCCTTATGCCACAGCTGACCGCGTGGGGTGGTTGGCAGATATCCTGCAGTTTGAGAGTCGTCACCAGCTGTGCTGGTCAAATACTCTTTCTCCGGACAGAGAGGATCCACGTATACCCCACATTAAATTCGGCCTTGTGCCACATCTGACCGCGTGGGGCGGTTGGTAGATATTCTGCAGTTGGAGATTCATTGTGGAATTCACTTGAGTCACTTCTAGCAGTTGACTACCCCTTCTACGCGCCGCTGGCGAATCTTATATGCGTGGTTCATGTCCTAGGTATTATCATTCATTACCAACCTTCGTTTGATTATTCTATTCAGTAATCTTTCCTAGGTTACAACAGTAAAATATATTTTATACGGAATTAAATATATCTCTACCTATAAAAGGCTCTGTGTGTGTGTGTGTGTGTGTGTGTGTGTGTGTGTGTGTGTGTGTGTGTGTGTGTGTGTGTGTAACGAATGCACGGCCGCAATTCTCGACGGATTTGCACCAAAATTTACATGCACATGCTCCAAGTTAGCGGAAAGGCCAAGACCCACTTTGCATTTCCCAACTCCCATCGATAGCGGAAATAATCGATTTTTCCCATGCTTCTACGGCACTTTTCATGTAGTTTGTGGCCATTTTCTACTGGCCAGAATGAGAGACAATAGCTGGCTGCCACGAATAGGCAGGAAGATTCTATTGGCCAGCGTGAGAGCCAACAGCTGACTGACACGAATGTTAAAGTGGGAAAAATTTAAATCTTCATGGTACTTTACTCCAATTGGCTCATTCGCTTGCTTAAACTCAACGTTGATTCTGATTCCGCAGAACTGGGTTGGGTGTGAAAAAGTATTTCATGTTAAGATTCTTTTTTCATTCGGTTTTTCCAGTTACGAGTCCTTTTTTAAAGCTGATCGTTTTGTGTTCATTTTGTTTAGTTCTTTTTTCGTAACAGATTTAATGTTTAGTATAGAGCTTAGAAAAAATTCGCAGAGTGAGATAGGCAAGAAGTAAGGCATGTATCAACATCAGCACGGCAAAGGACACTCCTTTAAAGGCAAGGAAGGGCAAAAATATTTTAAGTCAAGTGATAGCGATTGCTGTATAAATCGTACGATTTTTTAATCAAGCACGGGAAACGCCGGACCATGCTGCTAGTGTTTGATAAACGGTAAAAAGCTAACCAGTCAGTTCTTTTTGACTACGGGTTTGTATAGGGATACATATTTCGCTTCCATTTCTTAGCACATAACAATACCCTAAAGTGTTAACTCTACTACGATTAAGTGTTTTTCCCTAATGAAAGCGTCACAGCATTTTCAATAATAATTTACATGCAACGTACGTACGAATAAGGACACATACTATAAATATTTGCAATTACCTGTTTTGATAGACTTCCTAATTTGTTTTGTTAATGCAATGAAGTGCTGTTGTCCTATTTACAAGATTGTTTATAATTTCAATCCAATCTCTTTCGTCTCTCATATAAGTAGCCTCAACTCACATGAAATCCCTACCCTAGACTGGCGGTCCCGGATATCATCATGGAGACATCAAAAAGAAATGGAAAAAGAACTGCCAAAGAAACAAGTCTCAAATCTACGCATTTACTTTGACATATGTCATACTGGAAGCTGATATATTAATATTTTAAAGACATATAAACAAAATAAAAGGGCACCCCTGGCAGTGTAATAGTTAACAAGCTTGTCTCTCTAGAACAATTACGACTGAGTAGTGAGTTCGATCCTCACTGGGTTCTCCCTACTTTGGACCTTGTACCACATCTAAGTTACGCTTGGAAAATCACTATGTCATACTGGTATCTGACATATTAATACTTTCAAGACATATAAACAAAATAAAATGTCCCCTAGAGGCGATGTAATGGTTAACGAGCTTTTCTTGCTAGAACAAATAGTATTGAATTCGATCCTTACTGGATGCTCCATAACTCTGGTCTTGTGCCACCTCTAAGCTACACTTGGAAAACCTCTATAAAGAATGAGAATATCAAAAAGGTGGAGTATGCAACTGGTAATTTAAAGCCACGAAATATTTTTAGATCAGAAGAATTCTTTGTTTTAAATAATAATGATTTAGTGATACAAGTTTTAATAATTAACCAATAGCAGGGGGAGACAATGTGGAATCATAACTTCCCCAAGGGTATTTGTGCGTAAGTGAATATAGCAAACACAACTGGATTTAAAACTTGCCTCTCCGATTAACAATTCCACGACATTATCTATTATTATTCCACACGTACATCCAAGCTTACAGTAGAAGGTATTCCCAAGCGGTCTCTCATCTTGATTCTGATCAGGCTCGACGTTGCTTGACTTTGGTGATCATACGGGAACCGATGTTTCAACGTGATATGGCCGTAAGGATCTTTAGTGTCTGTATATTTGATTGTGATTATAAATTCATAAGTTTGAGAAACGTGTACGAAATGTTCATCTACACATATTCCACGAAATATGCACGCGCATATTTTATCAGACATGAAATTTACTAAAAGAATTTCAAATTCCCTACTTAAAGAAACCACCCCCACAAAAAAAACAAAACGGAATATAATGTTATTTTACATGTCCACTTCACTTCTCCAATGATTTATTTAAGAAGGAAAATATTTATTGATAGCCATAGTGAACAAAACGTTGAAGACTGAAAAAGCCACAACCAGAATAGTCAACATTTTCAGGACAAGTTTAACAAGACAGATGAAAATTATGTTTACATTTTCTGCGACTAAATTAACACTTGGAAATTATTACTATTCACAGAAGAAAAAAAATGGTAATCACTTTTTTTTTTATCTTTAAATGAGATCTTATTTTAAATATTTCCTCGTCGCCATTTTTATTCGTTATAGAAATTTTATTTTTAATTTTTCGCGTATTTTTCTCCCTCGTTTTTTATTTTAGATTATTAATCGTCAAAACTACCAATGCAAGGACACTTTTTTTTTGTTAAATCAATCATGAAAACAAGGCTTTTCTAGTCAAAAACGTGTTGCCGATTAGTATTTGGGGGTTGATTTACTAAGGAGCGAACAAGGCTATTCAGTTGATATGGCCATATATTTAATTACCATAAAATATACATGTTAATATTTCTGTGCAAATCAACCTTTAACGAACTAAAAATGATATTAAGCAGACGATGGGAGAGAACGAAATTTTCACACACTGTTTCTCCAAATCCTCATCTGGATTTTGGAAGGTAGTTCCGCAAATCAAGAGAAATATAAGTCTAGTTACTTTATTAACAGATATCATATCAGATATCATATATATTTTCTTAATATATGTTCTTGACAAAATCCAAAGAAGGATCTGCAATGTAATCGATCCTAACTTGGCATCTCGACTTCAGTTACTTTCTTACAGACCTAATGTGGCTTCCCTCTGTCTTTTCTCCAAATATTTTCCCGCTAATTGCTTTGATGAGATTTTTTTCCATGGTGGCCCGACGACATGAATTTAAGTGTTTTACTAGATTGGAATCTAGATACCCACTCTTTTACTGTTAAAATAGTTAAATCTAACTAACCTTTTTTTAAATGCATATTCAAATTAGTTCAACGTGAAGAGTGATATTGCCCAGAAGTAGATAATATATAATACATATATCGAGATTTTATTGTATGAAGTAGAGCTATTACTATAAAGTAATTTGTACGTATTATTTATCATCAGTTGCGTCTCTGTCTTTGGGCAGAGTGCGCTCAGAGGCTTCACTGTCAAAGAACAGAGGGGCAACTGAGAAAATTATACTGAAAAGGTGCCCAGCCCTGGGGAACAGCTGCCCGAGGCCGCGCCCTCCCATTGCACCAGAGGGAGGGATCGGTGCTCGCACCGAGGCCAGCACAACCGACGGTTGCGGGGCTTCTATTTTCCCATCTTTACACTACATTAATTTTATCTTATAAATTGTCCCATGTTCTGTCAACCATATAATAAAAATAATTGTTTGTACGAAAAATAATGATCTACCTAGATCAAACAGTTTTCAAATTAAGTGGCAGCAGAAGAATTATCGTTGAACTTTTTTAAAAGAGAAGATTAAACTTTAATTCAATACTTAAATGCAGCGATCAATTTTGAGTTCTTCTGTAGTTTATTGATGCACATCACATCTACTCCTCGCTAGCTATTGTGATGATGGCCAAACCAAGAATCCTCCACAGGAGCTAGCTTAAATGCCGACCGATAGGGAGCGGAGGAGTTGCTTGGACACCCACTCGCAGAAACCGACACACATTATCTTTACTTTATATATAAGTCAGGCCCAACTGTGCAGAATTTAATGCTGGACAATCTCCTCACAAATGAAGACATTGGCGAGAGCAGAACTGAAGGTCTACATACGGATGTCGAGAATCCTATGGACTGAACATGTGAGTAAATAGAGACTTTTATGGGGAATCAAATCAAAATGAACACTTTTGCCTATAATTAGAAAGAGATAGATTACGTTTATACGGAACATAATGAGGAAAGAAGGTGCTGAGAATTTGACATGCACAGGTAATCATGTGGGCGAGATAAACAAACAAAAGCAAATAATCTATCTAACAACTTTGTGCAAATGGATGACTAAAAAAGGAAAGAGTAACGATAATGAAAAGACATACATTTAATAAGAGGCACAGAGGAAAAGAAGCTGCGGACAGCCATGATCGCCCAACTCCTGAAGGGACACATCACATAAAGCTAGATCTGTTTCTTTGTAATTAAAAGTCCTCAATTTGTCTTTTCACTAATATTAATTTTTCACGAACCATTTTTCAATCATTTAAGATTTCCCAGAGGTTCATCTTCACTTCCAGTTCAGATCTATTTCCGTACAACGTTCGGGGTTAATTTGCTCAATTCACTGGTCTCATCAAATATTCACAAGTATCGTCGCAAATGCCGATATAGATTTGGAATGCTCAGTGTCAATTTATCATTTTGAGTTCACTCGATCACCGTTAGAGTGATTTGTTCACTTAGTTTAAATTCGAGAACTGTCATCAGAAAAATTGTTTATCTCCGTAAACGAATATGGGTGATGTTCATACCAGTTTCGCGGAGTTTCATTCCCATAAACGTTGCAGATTTCCCAGTGCAGATGTTGACCTACTCTATCATGCCGAGTTTCATATACACTGGGTGCTAACACTGTGCAACCTGGTACAAGGTGCTCAGCTGATTCTGTTTCTTGTTCTCACTGGGGTAGACTCTTCTAGTTCCGCGTGCCATGTTTAATGGATTTCAGTTATCAGTTATCTCCTGTTAATTCCCCTCTCCAAGTTCTCCACTGCCTTAACTGGATATTGAACTCACACTCTTTGGGTCCTGTTACTGGATCTAACAAACGTCTTTATCCACCGTGCCATGTGTCCTTGAAACATGGCACGTGGAATTATAACAGTCTACCCCAGTGAGCGAAATAAAGCGTTCATTTCGACATTACAACCACCTGAAGAAGGCCGGAGCGTACAACGGGCGAATCGTTGTAATAAATATGGCGATAAAGATGAGGACAATAGTCCGAATAATATAAATAGTGTACATAATACCTCATCTCAGAAATATAGACAGATACTGAAAGGCCGATACGTTGTAATAAATATGGCAACAAAGATGAGGACAATAGTCCAAATAATGTAAATAGCGTACATAATACCTCATCTCAGAAATATAGACAGATACTGAAAGGCCGATACGTTGTAATAAATATGGCAACAAAGATGAGGACAATAGTCCAAATAATGTAAATAGCGTACATAATACCTCATCTCAGAAATATAGACAGATACTGAAAGGCTGAGACGTTGTAATAAATATGGCAACAAAGATGAGGACAATAGTCCGAATAATGTAAATAGTGTACATAATACCTCATCTCAGAAATATAGACAGATACTTGTAATTTCTAGTGAGCAAACATTGGTCCTGTGCAGCAAGAATAAAAACTTCCGTTTCAGTTTTAAAACCTGCATTACGTACCGTCATTGGGTATAGTGTTTGCCTTCATCACCTTGTTTAGCACAGCTAGTGTATTAAGTATAAAGAGGTTGATCTTCCTATCATTTCTGCATTCGGCAAATTACAATGTTTTTTTCGTTCTTTCTTATGGCATTTACCGCTCCAGTAAATCTATTATGGCTGCGGTGCATTTATTCCCCCACTTGAAATTGCCTTTTGAATTTCTTGGTTTTATTTATTACTGATTAAACTCCCATATTTCTTACATTTTCTTTGTCAAAGAGAATCATCCAATCTTTTTAATTTTCAGTTATCCTTGAAGACTGATTATTGTGGTTTCTTAAAACAGTTCTAGTTGAACTAATCCTCTGCCTCCTTCGGATCTGGGCACAGACGATCAACATCAGCCTTGCGATGATGCATGCTTTGGCGAGTGAGAAGTTTTTTTTTTTCGTTTTGACATCCATTTGCTTAATGTCAGCTATGGTCTAATTAAGAATATTGAAACTGCAATTCACCACAATTTTATGGCTGATATGTTTTTGTGAATTCAATAGTATTTAACACCAGACGTATACGTCTGTAGTATTCTTTTCGTACTTACTCTTTCATTTGGCTATGCTGTATTCCATCTCTTTCGCTGATTCCTAGGTACCTATAGGCTTCTTCTTGTTCCAGTTCCCTAAACTTTGTGGGAAAATCTAGATCTATTGAGTGTGTTTCTGTAATTCCCCGTTTCCTGAATGTCACTTTTGCGCATTTATCTAATCCGAAATCGATACCGATCTCATCACTGAACAAAATTTACTGTATTGAGGAGACACTTTATTCGTACTTGGCATAAAGTTTGATATCATCCATGTAGAATAAGTGATTAATCACTTTATTTTTTATTAATTTGAAGTGATTCCCGATAATAGCATAAAAATAAAATATATAATAAAAAATAAAAATAATTCAAATTAAAATAAGGCATTTGCTCTTATCCCTTTCTTTCTTATTCTTTCTCTCTCTCTTTCTCTCTCTCTCTTTCTCTCTCTCTCTTTCTCTCTCTCTCTCTCTCTCTCTCTCTCTCTCTCTCCGTGTGTCTCTGACTTCTTTTTCTATACTTTTCTCAACTAACGAGAAGGCAACGCTCAATTAAAAAGAAGAAGACGAAGAAAAAGGCTGAAACCGGCCGAAAAATGCCAGAAGTTGGCAGGATCATAGCTTTATTACTTGCAAGTGAAAAATACCAAAATTCAGGGAGGCTCCACGCATAACTTCCGTCATAAAAAAGTCAAAAGAAAGGAACACCGGGAAATAAAATAATTTTAGCCAATCAAAAAACTTTTCACAAAGAGACTTTTGATGTGTATT
Organism: Acanthosepion pharaonis; assembly: GCA_903632075.3. Lineage (NCBI taxonomy): Eukaryota > Metazoa > Mollusca > Cephalopoda > Sepiida > Sepiidae > Acanthosepion > Acanthosepion pharaonis. The sequence continues at coordinate 672,628 of CAHIKZ030000979.1, read as the reverse complement.
ATTATTATTCCAAATGTGTATTATTATTATTATTATTATATTTTAAAAATGTACTCTTTTTGCTATTATAATTATTATTAGTAATAGTAGTATTTTATTTCTTTTCTCGGAGCATGGTCAAATCGAACATAAACTGAGACCTCCTTGCTAGAAGCAGAAAAAAACGAGGAGAGGACAGAAGAAAAGAACACTACCACGGAGAAACCACCGATGCGTGACGTGTGGAGTGTTAGTTAAGAGATGATCCGTTAAAGATATTTCTGCCTCGCTTAGGAGTGACAAAACACAGTAGATTGACATTGACCTATTTCTATGATTACTACTACCCCTATCATGGTGTTTAGTTCATACGAAAATAGTAATTACTTATTATTATAAATATTAATAGTATTATTAATAATATTTCAGATAGATTTTATTATTATTACTATTATAATTATTATTCCAAATGTGCATTATTACAGTTATTCGAAATGCACTCTTTTTAGGATTATTATTATTATTAGTAGTAGTAGTAGTTATTGTAGGGTAATATTTCAGGTACATATTCTCATTATTATTCCAAATGTGTATTATTATTATTATTATTATTATTATTATTATTATTATGTTTTAAAAATGTACTATTTTTGCTAGTATAATTATTATTTTAGTAGTAGTCTTTTATTTCTTTTGGTTTCTGGTGTATTTCTTTCCGGGACCCAACCAGAGACATAAACTCAGAAATGACATCATTTCCACTGAGCGTTATTTTTAGCATTAAAAATCCAATGATCACACATATTTTACATAGTTAAATCCGTTAGTAAAGTGTGGGCTCTACTTGCAAGTACAATTTTTTTGCATTATTTTAATGAATGGCCTACAAGGAATTCCTTCAATGAGTCTATTGGAACGATTTCCAACCAATTTGAGGGTTCCAAATACAACTAGAGTTGTTGATGTTCTCATGTTCCACATTTTTAGATTATTATTATTATTGTTGCTGTTGTTGTTCTATTTCCTTTGATTCCTGGTGTATACTCATTTCTTTCCGTGCCCAGCCCAGAGAGCTTAGGTCAGAAATGGCGTCATGACATTTTCCAGTGAACAATTTAAAAACAACATATTTTACATAGATAAAGCACTTCGTAAAATGTGGGCAAGAACAATTTTTGTATTTCTTTAAGTTATGGGCTACAAGGAATCACATCAATTAGTCTATTGGAATCTTTTCCAACCAATCCGAGGGCTCCGACTGCAAAAGGGATTATTCATGTTCTCATGTGCCACATTTTGAAGATTTCTAGTTCAATTATTATTATTATTATTATTATCATCATCATCATTCGATTTCTGCTATGGACACACTACCTACCAAGTCTGCGGAAAGACCTAAGGCAGGTCGTGGTGTGTTGTTATGGCCACATTTCATGTTATTTTTTTTTTTTTTTTTTTTTTTTTTTTTGATGAAGTTGCTAGCGTTACATAGACAAAGTTCTCCTTAGTGTGTGTGCTGTACTTAATAAGACAATTTTCTGTATGTCTCTTAAGCTGGGGTTTCCAGGGATTCTTTCAATGTGTTGTTTTGTTCCATTTTTTATAATTCCAAGTGCACCTATTACCACTGGTATTATTCTTGTTTTCAATTTCCACATTTTTTCTATTTCAATTTCCAGGTCTTTGTATTTTGATAGTTTTTCAAATTCCTTGGTTGCTATGTTACAATCCGCTGGACAAGCCATATCAATTAGTAGGCAAGTTTTTTCTTTCTGGTTTTTGACAATAATGTCCGGCCTATTTGCTTCAATTTTTCTGTCTGTGTGGATGGTATAATCCCATAGAATGTTATTATTATTATTATTATTATTATTATTATTATTATTATTCCATCTGTGCTGACCAGATATATTAATCTGATGGCTATCCAAATGTATATAAAATAATAAAGGAAAGTTAAAATAAATCTAATAATGAAAAAGCAATTCGCGATTTTCTCTGAGCTTACATCTATAAATTTGTAGATTTCATCTCGAGAAAAAGAAAAAACGACATGAAAAATGTGATTTTTTCAATCTTACAATATGGGAAGAAAAATTGATTCTAGTCTTCTATCGTAAAATGAAAATAAAAGAAGCATAAAACAGTGTTTCTCTGGGACTATTCTTGGCCTCATTGACTTGAATGATATCATCTAGCCAATTGTTCTTTTTTTTTCCTAAAAAAAAAGAAGAAAAAAATGCTGTACGCTAACAAAGATGATGTCAATTTGCCTGGCGAGAGTCCTTCAGGAAACACAAAGCAAAGACTAAAAAAAAAAAGAATCTTCTTTTATTTTTGTTTCCCGGAAGAAATCATCTCTAAATGTGGAAATCTCATTGGCATTTAATATCGCAATAATAGGGCAACAGAATATCAAATGTTATTGACAATAGTTGCATTTACGACAGAATCCCAATAGAAAAAGTTGGAGAGATTGATCGACTGATATTTCTTAATATTCAGGAAAGTTTCAATGAATATCTACAAGAAAATTTTTTGCGTGTGTGTGTATGAGATTCCCCACAAACGGTTATATATATATATATATATATATATATATATATATATATATATATATATATATATATATATATATATATACGGGTGTAACAAAAAATTGTCCAATTGTTAGATTAAGCTTTGGACCGTTTTATCATACAAATGATTAAAGATAACTTACTGGAATTCTCCGGGATTTTTATAACACTATTGAACACTACTTTGAGCAATAAGAATTTATAAGTACTCTCCAAGCTTAACAGAAATATATATATATATATATATATATATATATATATATATATATATATATATATATATATATATAGTAGCGTCCAAAACTAAGGGACAAAATTTTAAAACCTAATATTTGTTAGAAATAACAACTGTGAAAAGCTGAAATTTTGACAACTGGTAGTCGGTATCATCCATAATAACATACTAAAATTTGAATCATTTGCAAAGGATAGAAAAAGAATTATAACATTTATTTATTTTCAAAATAGGATCGTCCAAAAGTAAGGGACAAAATTGAGAAAAACAATGTGAACAGTATGCTATATTCAAATTTTTTTGATTTCCTCTAAAGAATAAGTCTTACTTAGTCATTTGTAAACGTTGCATAAGCCGGCACCATGGCGAAACGCCAAAAACGTGATTACTCTCTGAGACAAGCTATTGTGAAGCTACACAAGGAAAAGCACACCATTAGAGAGATTTCAGAGGAAGTGAAACGTTCCAAGAGTGCTGTAGGCAGGGTTATTAAATCCTACAATGCTATTGGCAAAATAGTTAGTGCTTTTAAAACCGGCAGACCCCGCAAAACTTCGGCAAGAGAAGATCGAATAATGCAGCGTATGTCATTAAAGGACCGTTTTAAGTCTTGCACAGAAATTAAAAGGGTTATGAATAGTACCTCATGTGTTAATGTGTCAAGACAGACTGTTTCTAGACGACTGCAAGAAATAGGGCTGTTTAATCGAACCCCAGGGAAGAAACCACTTGTTAGTTCGAAGAATAAGAAGAGATTAGAGTTTGCAAACAGGTATGTAATTTGGACATATGAAAATTGGGCAAAAGTATTTTTCAGTGATGAAAGCAAGTTTAATTTATTTGGATATGATGGAAAAAACAATGTAAAGAGACGTATTGGTGAAAGATTAATTGCAAAGTGTACTTAGAAAACTGTCAAGTTTGTGGGCGGAAGCGTCATGGTACTTGGAATGTTTTCTAGCCAAGGTACAACGCCTCTTGTCCGGTTACAAACTCGTGTAAACGCGCAGATCTATAAAAACATTGTTCAAGATCATGTCGTGCCAATCATACAGAATTCAGGTTTCGATAGGGCTACCTTTATGCAAGATAATATCCCATGTCACAAGGCAAAGGTGGTAATGAGTTACCTTAGCGAGCAAGATTTGGAAATTATGGATTGGCCACCGCAAAGTCCTGACTTAAATCCAATAGAAAATCTTTGGAAGACCTTAGGAGTGAAAGTTATGGAAAGAAATCCCACTAACATGGAGGATTTGTGGGTGAAGCTTCAAGAAGAATGGTCTAAAATTAGTATCGAGGATTGTCAAGAACTGATTTCTTCTTGTAGTCGAAGATGTGCAGCTGTCATTGAGAGCAAGGGCTCATTTACTAAATATTGATTGCACATGTATTTTTTGTTGTTTTTTTTTGCCGTTTACATTGTTTTTCTCAATTTTGTCCCTTACTTTTGGACGTTCCAAATTTGAAAATAAATAAATAATTGTTATAATCCTTTTTTCTATCCTTTGCAAATGATTCAAATTTTAGTATGTTATTATGGATGATAACGACTACCAGTTGTCAAAATTTCAGCTTTTCACAGTTGTTATTTCTAACAAATATTAGGTTTTAAAATTTTGTCCCTTAGTTTTGGACGATACTGTATATATATATATATATATATATATATATATATATATATATATATATATATATATATGAAAAAATATAGTTTTAATGTGTTCGATATGTATGGATAAAAGTGTTCAATATCATAGATAGTGTATGTGTGTGTGTGTGTGTGCATATATATATATATATATATATATATATATATATATATATACACACACACACACAAAGGGGATACTGAGGTTAACCTGAAGGCTTTCTGATAGCCTTCATATATAGACTCTATGAATTACTATAATGGTTTACCTAAATCCCCCAAATTCTATTACTTGTATATCCTTGACCCAGCTAATACGCTGTGATGGAGCGATCCGGGGGAAAGGAATGATGTGGCTCTTGGGGTACAATCCGATGAAATATGAATACTTGAATGAGTATCACCACGGAATCTGGGATTAGCTGCGCTATATCAAGTCCCTTTAATTTCTTCTTCGTCATTGAGGCCCGTTGGTGTAGTTACAATGTCACTTAAATTGTTTCGAAACAGTCCCGGTTCGAATCTCGATAGTAGATGCTCACTGCTGATGAGGAGCAAAAATGGGTCGAAACGGCCGTCCAGTGCTTTCTGCATGCTCCTGAGGATTCTTGTAGACTCGGTGAATTACTATATATATATATATATATATATATATAGTTTAAGGTTTTCTATACTTATTGGATAAAGTTCTCAATTCAGAGATAAAGCGTATATATATATATATATATATATATATATATATATATATATATATATATATATATATATATATATATATTCATGAATTATTCACACAAAAACAAATGCAAAGGTTAATGATTTAATTGGCGAGAAATTACATCGTCGCAAACAATTCAAATAATATACAAAAACCTCCGAACCTGTTATGAATGAAAGATCCTTGTTTCTATAAATTTCTGTTGCATTAGTTCTTATTTTTACTACAAGCTTTCGTCTGTTCCTACAGACATCTTCAGGTATGGAATAGATGTTGTTCTTGTTTTTTCTCTCAGTATTAAGAGGACAACGAAAATATATGTATTGTTGTATCCGAAAAATGCTATTGGAAATGAATTATTGTTTTTGGAGCGTGCAGTAGCAACGCTGAGTTTGATTTTAAATTTTACAGTTGTGCGTTCATGTACAAATATGGTGATAAGCGAATTTTTTTACTGGTAAATTTTCTGTCAAAGTGGCATGAACTATATTGTTCAATAATTACAGTAATGTCGCACTTATTATCCAAAAGTCGCACTTGGATCAGTTATTTTAATTTTGATAAACGTGCAATCAATTTACAAATTCATGAATTATTCACACAAAAACAAATGCAAAGGTTAATGATTTAATTGGCGAGAAATCCATCGTCGCAAACAATTCAAATAATATACAAAAACCCCCGAACCTGTTATGAATGAAATATATATATATATATATATATATATATATATATATATATATATATATATATATATATATATATAAAGAGAGAGAGCGTAATGTTTGTGTGATGCTGGATGCATTGTTATACTTTAAGCATACTGGCCTTTCTTCTTTATCATGTCAGATTACGCGCTCTTTCCCAGAAACTCTACAAATATAGTTGCAATGTTAACAACAGGTAGGCTATGTTTATTTTTTTTAAATTGTACCTGAGATGGCGTGTATAATAATCGAAAACAAGATGCCAGCCATTATTTTACAATGTATCTGTGTGACTATATATATTTTGTATGTATTAAATACACATAAACGTTAATACATATTATTTTCGTATCGAAATAGATACTGATTTGTAATTATTGTTTACAATCGCAAATAAAAAAAGGCCAACGGAAAGAAAGTCAAAAAGAACAATAGCAATCGAACTTCCTTTCGCTCTTTATAGAATCCTTCAATGCATAACATGATTCCTGCAAAAAGAGAGTTCTTGACCTTTAAGTAGGACCTTTTCTCGAAAACCCATACGCGTACTTAATTGACCTTAGCTTGTCATCATTTCCATTTCACAATCTGAATTGATTTTACTATGGAAGTCAATAACGCTACAATTCTGAACATTTTCTGACCCTTTTACTAATGTTTTCGACTATAAACTAACAAGCTTCTCACGCATATAAGAAATTTGTCTATCTCATCTTTTACTGATTCCACCTGAATGGAAATTTATATATATATGTTGAAACTTAAAACAAAGTGATGATGTCACTAAAGATGTGTAGGTGACTGCAATTGAAAAAGAATAAGAATACTTTAGAACGAACCGAATTCTAAAAAGGGATAAACCTCTACTCCTGTTCAAATAACCGAGGATGTGTATACGTCAGACGATGCGCGAACTAACTACTCTTATTAGGGGCAGAGAAAAAAATAAAATAACGATGGAATGAATAGAGTTCAGGCAGGGACGTTAGAAGTCCAGAGTTGACGTAGGTTTGAGAAGGAACTGGAAACACAATCCTACACAGGAAACAAGGGACGAACCACTAATACTATTATAATATATTATATAGACACTATCCATGATATTGACCGCTTTTACACATACACATTGCATACATTGAGGAAACAAGGAATAAACCTTTACACTTAGTCCGGGAACGAGAATGGATTGAGACTTTTCCAGTCAAATGATTAGTGTTTTTTTTTTAAATAATCGAATGAATTTAAATCTATCTATCTATCTATCTATCTATCTATATATATATATATATATATATATATATATATTTATACACGCACACACACATGTACAGACGTATATATACATATGAATTGATTTTTTAGAATAAAAGTGGGACGCAGTTTTGATTCCTACCGTAGAGCGCAAATTTTTCCTTAATAAGATTTCCTACCATTCCACGGTGTAGACGAAAATAAATATACTCAAGTCCGACTATCAAATAAAAATAACATTTGAAGTGATATATATATATATATATATATATATATATATATATATATATATATATATATATATATATATATATATATAAATCCAAAAATAAAAGTTTAAAACAAAATAAATCTATATATAAAATTTATATATAAATTTATTTTGTTTAACTTTTTTTTGTGGATACTCATATATATATATATATATATATATATATATATATATATATATATATATATTGTGTGTGTGTGTGTGTGTGTGTGTTTTAGGCAGCATTTTCATTGATACATGTTTCATTAAATAATATAGACAAATGTTGTCAATTTATTTTATGTAAATTCTTTTCATAACGTCTGATAAGCTTAATATCATTATCATTAAACGAAGAAAGAAAATCACAATATTGATACATATTTTTTTTTTTAATCTAATCTAAGCTTTCGGCTTACATAAGATGACAATGACTGTACAATATATTAAGCAATACGCGGACAAGTATGTGATGACAGTCTGTTTCTGTTTACATGTATTGAAAACCAACCTAAACAAAATAAACTATGAAATCTCCACAAATATCCTTAAATGTCTATAATTGGTAACAGAAGACGTTGGTTTATACGAACGACTTCCCATACCTAATATTTCTTGAATTCACTCTCGCGTGGTCATGTGTGACGTCATGAGCTGCGGTGCGATTTTCGCTTTCAGCGTCTTATATGTTTATAGTTGCTTGGAAATCACCCATGTGTTTTTGCTACCTCTTCCAACACCTACTCCACCATTCATTCAGCGTCCTGGGTAAGACGATAAACTACGTCCAGCAGCAAGGCTTCTGGTCAGGAGGTTTTGAGGAGCGTGGAACCACCTCTTAATTGATGATGTTCCCAGATCCACCTGACCTGGGGTGGTAGCACTTGTTAGGGTCCCAGCTATGGGCAAATAGTTAAACCCGAAACTGGGGTAAAACCCTATGAAATTGTAAAAATATGTTTTAATACAGTAATACTTTGTGAAAAATTATTACCAGCAATAAATTTTTGAAGAAAAAAAGCTATTACCAGCGATACATTTTTGAAGGAAAAATAGTACAAAAAATAGAATTTTGACAAAATAAAATATTACCAGTAATAAAATTTTTGTCGGCATTAAATAACCTATTGAGGTTGATATACCGTAAAACAAAAGAGACCAAACCAAACTACGATTCATTCAAGGCTATCAAAACTTCAAAGAAAGCAGACGAATAATTAAATGAGTTAAGACGGACATGCAGGCTCAGGCGACTTAAAATTATCCGTCCACAATAAATTCGACTATTCAAAAGGTTACTGTGTGGGAGAGAGTAGCAGTTAAAACTATTAAGAAGAGAGAACAACAAAAGAACAGACATTAAGACGAGAGAAGATAACGATTTTCATTGCATTTAAATTTTTGAAGGTCAAAGTTGACTGCAAAGCTAAAAGCAAAATCAGAGACCCACAAGCGAGATAAAGAAACTGTTAGCAAAGAACTTACGGTTACAACTAAGCATTTCAACTGTAAAATGCTTGACACCTTGTCGCCAATCTAGTACGACGATTCATAAGTCCAGATAGCATAGAGGAGATTTCATCAGAAGAATTACTGTGAAAGCATTTATTAAAAGGCAAAGTGAAGCGACGTTTTTCGATTGGAAAGGCACTGGTTCCGAGATGCTAGATCAATACCAGTAATATTGCAAAGTCTTCTTTTATTTTTATCAAGTATCTCTGAATACATAGCAGAAGGTCCAGGCCCGATGTGGTAGCAATATTGAAAGCAAAGACGAATGGAAGACTTTTAAATATATGTTAGATTATAACGAGAAGAGTTGTCTAGCGCTTGAACCAGATATCCTAGTATCAGCAATTGATTCAATATAAGGTTTCCACTTCATGTCAGCGGAAAACGTTTGTCCGATCAGGCGCAATGATTTACTCTCCCGGAGATTAGCATCAGCCATGTTGATGGAAGGCAAAAAAAAAGTGTTATTTTAGACTTCTAAAAGAGAGCAGACTTGTTTTAGAAGAGTTAAAATTAATGAGTCATTCATTAACAAGTGATTGTAAATCTGTTATGTATCACGGTGATAGTCCAAGGTAGAACCAATAAAGAAGAACACGAACACAGGTATGGAATAACACAGATATATTACAAACAGGAATATATACAGAGAAGTAGAAGTGTTAGTATGAACAATCAGGTTTAGTAGAGAGAACAATGTAGTCTCGACCAGTTCACTATTCCAATGTCTTGTAGTAATTGTCTGAACGCGACTGTTTCGGACTGCCTCTGACTCGACTCTTTACTCGACTTGAACTACTGACTCTCCTTGCCTACTCCTGAGGCGCAGTATTTATTAAGTATGGAATAGTCCATTATTATTATTATTATGGGTAAGATCCCATAACAAAATCATTTTTGAAATCAGCTGACAGCTTGACCTTATCGAACCGATCTGACTTATTATTAAGATATGAGTAAATACTTATGTCACTAGTGTAGATACAGAGTTGAGAACTGAAGATACCAGGAACTTTGTTGAGGAAAATCACGAACAAGAGAATAAAATTAAAAAAAAAAAACATAAAAATCCTTGACTGATTATGAAAAGCTGACTTTCCAAAATATTTGCGGCCATGTACTCACAATTGGTTAAAATATTTATTGTACTTACATGACAGAGGGTTTCAGCAGGCTACTTGACTAATCACGAAAAATTGATTTGCCATTAAGGAAAAATGTTAACGCAATCATCTGCCCTGTTCAAACATACTCGGGTATTAACGTTGTGTTAAATATGTCCGAAAGATTTAATTTTTTAACAAAAAAATAAAAAATTATAATAATTTTTAAAATAGTTATTTGAAAATAATTTCGCAAAATATAGCGCTACATAAACTTGCGCATAAATTACGGAAGAAAGCGGTCGCTATTTTCATCCGTATTTTACTGTAGATTAAACAATGTACGCTACGAAATATTCTATTAAAAAAGTAATTCTGAACCATCCGTAGAATAAGGCAAATAAACCTTCAGCAAAATTAAAGAAAAAAGCAGAGCCATTTACATTTCCCAATCGTAGGCCAGTTTAGTTTCTATGCAGTTCTCGAGCAAAAACTTCTGGGCGTGTCCTGTCTTATTACTTCAGTTCTTCCTGAAATTCAGCTTCAGTTCTAATACTTTTAAAGCCCGTCGTGTTCCATCGCTTCAGTGGAAGAATGATTTACGAGCCGATGGGTTTATAGCGTTTTGACTGATGGCCACTGGGGTTTTCTACTGCAATGTCCAATTTATCTGAAACTGACGGCTGAACACGAAATCGGCCCGTCTTAAGGTAAAATCCTTATAACGCCTTGACAGGTTGTTCATCAATTCTACAAGCTGAAAGAAAAGAATACATTGCAATGTTTCAAAATAACGTCATTAATTTACACTTCTTTTATGTACCCTGTCCCTTCAGATGTTGACTATCATTTCTCTCTACATTTTTTTTTCCTTTTATCTTAGTAAGATTTTTTTTCTCTTTATCATTTCACCTAAGCCCTGTTCTGTTATCAATTCACACAAGCTCGTTAGTGTTATAGTGGAACACACCTATTCTATTGTTAATAGAATCTCCCACCTATAATAAGTAAGAGTAGTAGGAGTTGCTCAGTGAGTTGGTCAGTCAGTCGACTGGCTGATCGGTTGAACTCTCTGCCTTCGGGGAGGTAAACCGACCCTGAACCCGTTTATACGGGTTCAATGGACATATTTTTGGTCGAACCCACGGGCTTGGAGATCCCAGGTTAAACCGACCTTCTTTCTGCCACATGATGCCCTCGTGGGGTGGGGGGCGAATTATCGTATCACAGTATCAGCGACCACCACTAGATTTCTCTGCGTCATTATCTATTATATCAAGTTCCTAACGTTTTGTACGTCGAACCTATTTTAGGACCGACTTAGTACAAATACAAGCCTCTACTATGAAACCACTCCATAACAGTTAGGGAGATTATGCACCGTTTCCATCTGTTCATCTTGACTTCAATAAGTCCTGTGATTATCAAAATTTCCAAGCCCACTTTCCCTAAAATAATCAGCCGTCTCTTTTGGATGTAAAACATAAGTATACTTTAATATCTGCCTATATTTCTGAGACGAGTACATTATTTACATTATTCGGACTATTGTCCTCATCTTTGTCGCCATATTTATCACAACGTTTCGGCCGTTGTACGCTCCGGCCTTCTTCAGGTGGTTGGAATCAATTTGAAATCATAGACAAGGAACACCATTGGAAAATTCGTAAACTTAAGGAATCAGGCACGTGGAACTAGAACAGTCTACCCCAGTGAGCGAAATAAAGGTTCGGTTCGACATTCCAACCACCTGAAGAAGGCCGGAATATACAACGGCCCAAACGTTGTGATAAATATTGCGACAAAGATGAGGACAATAGTCAGAATAATGTAAATAATATAAGTATCCTTTTTGTTGTATTTTTTGTAAAATTTCGTCATTGATCACATGTTCAGTCTATGTTATCCTCAGCATCCTTCAGTAGAACTACATTTCTGTTGCCTCGTCTCTTCATCTATGAGGAGATTTGACTGCATTCACTGCCATAATTCTATATGGACTGATATTATGTAACATTTCAGTAATCTTTTCTTTGTTTATAACGACATTTTATTGTTACATAATACTTTTTTTAGTTTTTGAAAAGCATCTTTCGCTATTCCAATGTGTCTTCGGATGGCAAAGAAACAGGACATTCGTGTAGACAGGCAGTAGAGAAGCCATCAGCGCTTGCAGTCAGATGCTCCGTCCTCCACTCTAAATGTAGGGCGAAAAAACGAGCCAAAAAAACTTGGAGGGGATCTGCTGGGAGTTCTTAAGGTGATTTCTCTTCCTAGACAAGCGTAAACACCAATGAATCCTTTATGTACTTAACATTTATTAAGTAAGTTAATGTTTTTACCCTCTTTCGTCAAGATCTCATTACTGAAATACATATAGTAATTTTCTCTGAAATATATTTGATCACCAAAAGAAAAATCTATTATCCACAATCTTTGAAGAATTGATCATGTTGCAACAAGTCCAGGATATATCTTAACTCATACTGTCAAAATCCATTGTTGAAATCTATCAATAAATTTCTCCCTGAAAATTCGTTGAACGCCAAAAGAAAATTTATTCTGCAAAATGATTAGAGAATTTATCGGGAACATGTTACAACAAGTCCAGAATACATCTTAACTTATACAGTCAAAAATCCATTACTGCAATCCATCTATTAATTTCTCCCTGAAAATTCGTTGATCGCCAAAAGAAAATCAATTATGTATTTAATAAGGCCGTAGTATTCTCCCCCAATGCCAAAATTATCTGAAATGCGATTGACGTGTCTTTCGCTTGCCAGATACAAACATTCTTTTCAAATAAGTTTTCTTTTAGCTGTATCTTAATTCACTTTTATTGAATTGGTAGAAATGCGGAGAATATAGACTGATAAAAAAAAAATATATATATATATCGCTAGATGGATGGATGTAAGAAATATTGGAGTCGGTAGGCTGAGATACAACAGACTTGTAAAGCGATGAAAAAAAAAAGAATACAAAGCTAAAAACGTCAGGAAGAAATGGCAAAAAATCAACAAAAACTAAACGAAACGAATAAAGAATAAAAAATGACAAGAACTCATAGAAAAAAAATACAACGAAGAAAAGAGTAATGTCGACAATACAAAGAACTGGCAGTTTAATAAAATTATAACCGGAAAGAAGGAAAAATGACGAAAAGAAGCGAAGTAGATAGACCGAAATTCAGAGACTTGGAAATGAAAGAGCCTGTAAAAATGACAAGTGTAAAAAATAACTGTTTCAAATACATACTTCCTGGAAAAAAAAACTAATGCGTCTTTTTTCTGAATATTCACGTATTCTTACTTATTTCTAAACACACATTGTCTTGGTCACATATACATGCAAAGTATCATGTGTTCATATATATTATTAGATAGAATATTAGATAGGAAGTTCTTAAATAATTGATGAAAAACATTCTATGCACGCGAATGATTTGTCTGATATCGGAGATCATGGCTCACCACAATATCATGCTTTCCTTGCACTAACCATAACTATTCCTCATTCTTTGGATTTGCTAGGAATTTGAACATCTTATTAGTTCTTTTATATGAGAGGGACAAAGGTGTAACATCGATTCTAATAGGTAGCTGAATGGAAATATCTGCTTGTTGCCTTTGCATCCAGCCTTGTGACTGTTGCCTTAGCATTTACCCTTGTCCTTGTTGCCTTAGATTCCAGCATTGTGCTTGTTTACTTTGCATCCAGCCTTGTGATGTTTGCTTTAACATCTAGCCTTGTGCTTATGGCCTTAGCATCCAGTTTTTTTATTGTTGCTTAGCATCCAGTCTTGTGCTTGTTGCCTTAGCATCCAGTCTTGTGCATGTTGCCTTAGCATCCAGTCTTGTGCTTGTTGCCTTAGCATCCAATCTTGTGCTTGTTGCCTTAGCATCCAGTCTTGTGCATGTTGCCTTAGCATCCAGTCTTGTGCTTGTTGCCTTAGCATCCAGTCTTGTGCTTGTTATCTTAGTATCAAGTCTTGTGATTGTTGCCTTAGCATTTAGCCTTGTCCTTGTTGCCTTAGATTCCAGCATTGTGCTTGTTTCCTTAGCATCCAGCCTTATGCTTTTTGCCATGGCATCTAACCTTGTGCTTTTTGCCTTAGCATTCAACGTTGTGCTTTTTGCCTTAGCATTCAACCTTGTGCGTTTTGCCTTAGCATTCAACCTTGTGCGTTTGCCTTAGCATCCAGCCTTGTGTTTGTTGCCTTTATCATTCAGCTTTGTGCGAATCTGTGTGTAAAGCCTAACGGCGCTTCAACATTCCTGCGGTCTTCTGTAGACTTCTCGCCGTTTTTGTCTTATATTCAGAAGTTAGACAAAACCAATCCATCAATTACAGAATACCATGTCCACCAAGTATTCCGACTAATCGTTGACCATCCGCACCAAGCCTCCGCATTTTACAACACCATTTATATAAAATATATATATATATATATATATATATATATATATATATATATATATATATATATATATAATTTGACGTAAATTTTAATAATATGATTTGAAGGAAGAAATTGTAATGTTATGTAACTTTGGTTTGGTTTGTTTTGCTTTACGGTATATCAACTTCAATTGGCCATTTAATGCCGACAACATTTTTTTTTCTGGTAATATTTTTGTTTTGTCAAAAATACATTTCTGTTAAAATGTACTCCTATGTTTTAGCATAACGGGTTTCTTCGTAAGCTTCAGGGATATCAAATTATCGAACGTTTTTTTTTTTTTTGATTTTTGTCAATCATTCCTGGCAAATCGTGAAATGAAGGCCGTCCTAAACAGGTTCTCTTCCAATTCCTTTCTCACGAATGCCGGTATCCCCAAAGGCTCTATCCTGGATCCTACACTGTTTATGATCTTCATTAACGATCTTCCTGATGTCATCAGTTCCCAATTAGGAATCTATGCAGACGACGCTACTATTTACTCAAGTCTCAGCTAGAAATCTGTTATCACAGACAAAACCGTTGGTCACGAAAAAGAGCTTCAATTTGGATGACAGGGGCAGGAAATGGCTGGTAAAATTTAATGCCACAAAGACAAAACTTCTCTCATTTACCCACCACAGAGAACCCTCCCTGTCTGCCATTAGAATGTCTGATGCTCAACTCCACAAGAGAGACTCTCTGCGCCTGTTTGGTCTCACGCTGTCCGCTGACCTAAGATGGAACAAATACATTGAATCAATAGCTTCATCTACCGCAAGGAATGATGGTTCTCTGTGTCCCACCAGAAAGTTTGTCTCACCTGAGTTCATCCTTCAAATCTGCAAATCAGCCATTCGTCCTTGCATGAAATACTGGCCCATGTATAGTCTGGAGCTGCCGGTGCTCGTCTTAAGGAGCTTGAGAAAATCCAGAGACGGAAATTCAATGTGGTTAGTCCTGGTCTGGCATCTCGCCTACAGTCACTTTCTCACTGACGTGCCGTCGCTTCCCTCTGTCTTTTCTACAAGTATTTTCACAGTAAATGCTCCGACGAGCTATTTTCGCTGGTTCCCAAACTGTATGAATTTAAGCGTCATACTAGGTTAGTATTTCAGTCCCACCCTTTCATTGTCGAAATGGTTAAATGTAACCGTCTCTTCTACTCCAATAGCTTCATGTCTCGCACTCCCCGTCTGTGGAACTTCCTTCCTCTTACTTGCTTCCCTGACATATATAGTCTTCAAATATTCAAATGTAATGCCTTGATCTAATCACTCGTCCTTCACTTTATCTTTTCCTCTTTGCTCTTGCTCCCACTCTCTGTAAGCCCTTGCGTGCTAGTGGCACTCTCGCCTTGCTTCTGATGAAATTATTAAAAAAAAAGGCTGAATATATTCATCCAAGCAAGTTGAAATAGTATTCAACTAAGTTGTGACGATTTATGTTGTTACACAAGAGAGTCAGAGATTAGTTGAAACAGAAGAACAAAGTCAGTTGAAGGACCCAGGTAACAAAACTAGAATTGAACAGACAAGACAAAATCAAAGGGAAGACCAGTGAGAAAAAAAAGCTTGAGGAAACATCGATAAGAATTGGAAACACAGATAATATGAGACTGGGTTTCGATGATCTCACATTTTGAAATATGTCAGGGTAAGAAAACACCGAGGAAGACAAAATGTACCCGAAGAGAAAAGGTTTCACAGACTGGAACAAACAGGGGTAAGAATTCAGCAAGAAAAACAAAATGTAACTGAAGTACAGAGATCTAACTGGGTGGAAGAGATGAAAGACTCTGTTGTCAGGCGAAGAATTTCCAAATTACGCAAAAAACAATTTTCCAATAGCGATCGGCCGTTATGAATTATGATCCAACAACTGATTATGCATCTCATCATAATATGCAGATTGGTGCAATGACACAACTATGTAGCTACTGTGGATTAAAAAAGTGAAACTCTTAATATCTGCTTGATAACCTCTGAAGGAACCTTTCACTGGTGCTACTAAAGATTCGAAGGACTTTTTTCAAGAATATTTACAATTATAATACTGTATTGCAGTTGACCGCTTTTGGTGCTAAGATTATTCGCGAGAGATTCATGCCTACATTTACATTCCAAGAGCAAATGCATCATTGTATTGGATCTTTGTTGCCATTACTAAAAGAAGAGCCTCAATTTCTTCAATTCTATCTTCGTCTGATTTGGTTCAACAGACACAAAAGGTAGTTCATGCAATTAGAGGTACAAAATTTGTCCCAGTCAAAAAGCAGCAAGATCTGAAAGGAACGTTTATGTGAAGAGCTTTCAATTTGCTCTAAACTCGTCATTATCTCCGGAATGCAAAATTGTCATAGATGCTGAGCATTCTCGATGTTTCATTATGCCTCAATGCAATGAAGTAACTGCAATAATCACAGATTTTGGAAAACGTTATATTCTTCTTCAAGATCGTGATACTAAGCTAAAAGGAATATGTCGGACTCGTTCATATGATGTTTTTGTCAACGATGAAGATGAGTATCATTTTGAATTCCTCAAATTGAAAGAAAATTCCAATAAGACTGTTTCATACATGGACTTTTATGCTTTCTTCTTTATGATCCTCAAAACTCATTTTAATCTCCATCAAAGAGCTCAAAACCTGTTCCACCAGTTTGTTGCCGATATGCCAAGATGGATGGAGAAAGATCAGTATACATCAAGTCCTACCAGTCAGACTTAAGATCATCTTCATATATCCATCTACAAGATGGCGTTAAAAATGCCGTTGTCATAGATGAAATTGGTCAACCAGTGATTCTTCCATCAAGCTTTGTTGACGATCCAAGATATATACATGAAAGAATTCAAGGGGTAATGACATACGTTAAATATTATCGATGTGTAGTTTTGTTTAAAACATTCATTTGTAAACGCAATTGGAAAAAAAATAATGATAAACTTCTCCCTTGACAAAAGCCACAGACCAGACATGATCTAATTGAAACATTTTTCAGGTTAAATGTCACAACTAATATGATAGCAGACCTGTTTGCAGATATAACATCAAATCAATTTGCTGAAAACTTGCTAATTCTTGGAGAGGGGAGAATCTCAATTGACAGTGAAGGTTCTATTGAACCATCACGCAGATTTAGTTTAGTACCATCAACGTTAGAGTTAAGTTTTTCCAAATATTAATATTCATTAGCAGAATGGTAAATGATTGTTTGGGAGAGCCATTCTAGCACCAAAAAATGCCACATTTTTTAAAGTGATCCCTGGAAAATCTTATGCATTATATTCATACTGTTATTAACTAGTTGGATACAGTCAATTATTCAACAGAATTCCTTAATTTCATTTGAGTTATCTGGGTTACCACCACATAGATTAGATCTGAAAATTGTCTCTCCAATAACGCTACTGCGAAATCTTGACCCTCAAAAACTCCAAAAAATGATTATAGTGAAAAGAATGATACCTGATCTTATTGAAGCTACAATTCTTTCTGGTTGTTTCTGGGATAAGATGCTTATATACCAAGAAATTCCTTGATTCCTATATATGTTCCGTTCAGTTTAAAGAGACTGCAATTTCCAATCAAGCTTGGCTTTGCAGTGTCAATAAACAAATCAAAAAGTCAAACACTGTCAGTGCCAGGATTACTCTTAGAGTTGGAGGCAAAAGAATTCTTTAGATTTCTTCACCCACTCAAAAACCAATAATGGATGCAGAGAAATCCTTTCATAAATTTCTAATAATTCAAAATATGCTCTGTTATTTTCATTTCTGTGTTATCCTAGAAGGTTTATGAGGTAGTTATATTTTTATTTATTCCTATTTTTTTAAAGTAAGGTTCAAGGCTCGGGGGCCACTCAAGGTAGAAGGTTATGTTAAGGAGTAATTTATATGAATATGAGGGAAAGATAACATTTAGATACATACTTGGACAGGTTAGCAAGTAAGAGGGCGGTGCTTCGCGGGATTTTTTCACATGTTTCTATTTTTTCTAATGGCCTAATAATGTTAAATAATAATAATAATAATAATAATTATTATTATTATTATTATTATTATTTCTTTTATAATTTCTCTAAATTGTTAGCGTTATACAGGGTGTAACTGCAAAATTGTCCAAATCATGTAACTGTATATTTGACCATCCCGCAAAATGTTTAATATCTACAAGACCACTAGGCTAATTGAGTTTCTTTTTCCCATGTTTTCAGATCTTGACACAATTAGTCGTAAGAATCGCTGAAAAACCCTTTGAGTTATTCAAATAGAAAGAGAAGAGGTTAAATTTTTGTATCAGCCCCACTGTTCTCCTACCTGCGCAATGGTGAGAGGAAAAAGATCATTAAGGTCTTCAGTAATGGCACCAACCTTCATATTCTGGCTTCCATCTTCAAAGTTTATTCAAAAACCATGAAGAAAACAGTGAATAAGTTTAGAAAAGATGGAATATTAGAGAGGTAAACTGGATCAGGAAATCACACCAGTGGGATCATCACTTCAACTTAAGTTAATCAAAAGTGGGATCATCACTTCAACTTAGAGCTAAATAGATCAATTAGAAAAGATCCAACTCAATACATACGAAGTCTGGCACGGGAGAGTGGAATTTTAGCTATGACAGTCTAAAAGCAGTGAAAAACGACTTGAAAATGAAATCGTACGTGAAACCTGTGTTATTCCAGGACGGAAAGTTAGAAGGTTAGAGAGGGCGAAGATCTTATTAAATAATTTGGAAAATTATACACACACACACACACACACATATATATATATATATATATATATATATATATATATATATATATATATATATATATACTCAATCCTTAGCTATGATTAATTAATGATGAATATGTCATAATACTTCAGTTACGCTTAGAGAGAGATTATACATTTTATTACTCAAAATAGAGTCCAATAGTGGTATAAAAACCTCGGAGAAATCCAGTAAATCTTTAACCATTTCTATGATACATCAGTTCAGAGCGTAATTTAAAAATTAGACAATTTTCTGTTACACTCAGTACATATATATATATATATATATATATATATATATATATATATATATATATATTTAATGCATGTTTCATTAAATAATATAGAAAAATATTCGGCTTCCCATACTTAATACTTCTCATTTTCACTCTCGCGTGGTCATGTGTGACGTCACGAGCTGCGACTCGATTTTCGCTTCCGCGTCTCGTATACACGAGTTAGTCGTTGTTTTGAAATGCTTTATGCAACAAAAACAGACTATCATTATTATTTCGTTCGTGTATTGGTTGATATATTGAAAAGTAATTGTCGTCTTTGATCATGGCTTATGTATGCCGAAAGCTTAGATTGGATTTAAACATGTATCAATATGGTGATTGCCTTTCGTTTTTCAATGATAATATCAGACAATATGAAAGGAACATACTTAAAATAAATAGACAAAACTTGTGTATATTATTTATTGAAACATGCATTAATGAAAAATTGCTGCCTAAATAAACACAATATATATATATGTATGTATATATATATATATATATATATATATATATATATATATATATATATATATATAGGTTGTGTGTGTGTCTTCGCTCTCATCGTTTATTTCTGTCTGTAAACATATATATAGATTATATCTGATTGCAGTGCCTATTGTACAACTCAGTCGATTCTGTTTTATATAATAGTATCCTTTTCTGTTGTGTGAACTTATCGCCCGATGTTCTGAGCGACTCAGACATGTATATTTGGTTTTGATGTATTCAAAATCTCACTACAGGCGCAAATATATCTCGCAGAATACACGTGCTGACTGTCTTATCCATGTTTACTTAATTCACGCGGTGAATTCGACTGAAAAGAATCATTCGAACATACATCTTCTCTCCCTAAGACCGAAATGGCCAATAAAAGCGGATCTAACAATTTCCAAGGGCTAGCCAGTGTATCGCGTTATTGCATTTTCCGAGGGCTGCGTGGTTAGCGTCGCGGAATATGTATTCGGCGAACCGGGGTCAAATTCCCACCTTGACAATAACGTTTAATTTTGCTAAAAATGCCGCTGGGGAAGGGATGAATTAATTTCTTCTCTCACAATCTATGATTCAAACAGTAAGGTAAGACTGAACCCTGTATACATAGTTTTCATCCAGTCTAAGACAAGGAAAAACACATTTCCAAAACACTGGAGAAAGCAACGGGAAAGTACTCTATGGTCTTTACCCATATGCCTAACACTTTAGAAATGCAATAAATGTATCACTTGGGAGCTTGATAGGCTATGCTCTGAATGGATACGACTTTGAAAACAGTATTTTTTTTTTAATTATTAAGTTTTTCAATTAAATATTTCTTGAGAAAACTTCAGTATATTTACGTAAAATAGTTTAAAAACTTGTCAGTATTACGAAACAGTAACAGGATATCTGTGTGTATCTCTGAGATGAGGTATTATGATTACTTACATTATGTACATTATTCGGACTTTTACCCCCATTTTCATTGTCATATTCACAACGTTTCTGCCATTGTGCGCTCCGGCCTTCTTAAGGTAATTACAATTTCGAACCGAACCCTTTATTTTCGTCCACCGATTGTTCTAGCTCCACGTGCCATCCCTCTTTCGGATGGCACAGTTATTTCCTTTACCTCACTTCTCCAAATTTTGTTTCCCCACTGCTGTGGCCTGGTATTTAACTCACATCTCTTTGGATCTAGTCACTGGATCTAACCAACGTCTTTTTTCCACTGGGCCATGTGTCCCCGGGGATAAAGACGTTGGTTAGCTCCGGTGAATAGAACCAAAGAGATGTGAGTTCAATACCAAGCCACAGCAGTGTTGAAATAAACTTGGGGAGTTAAGTTAAAGGTAGATTACTGAAACATCCGGAAGAGGCATGGCACGTGCAACTAGAAGAATCTACCCCGTTGAACGAAATAAAGGGTTCGCTTCGAAATTCCAATTACCTGAAGAAGGTCGGAGCGTACAAGAGCAGAAACGTTGTGAATATAACAAGGGAGATAAGGATAATAGTCCGAATAATGTAAATAATTTAAGTAAAAAAAGAATACTATTAAAATCATTTGTGAAGTCGCCTTATACATTTATGCGTTTGTAGCGTCTAAACATGCAAATTACAAGATGGAGATACCAAAATGAAAAACGGACAAGAATTTACATTTCTGGGAAGTGTTTTAACAGAAGGTGGGAAGTGCGATACTGAAATCCAGCGGGGCATCGGGATTAGTCAAAGCTGCATCCCAAAAGCTAAGCAGAGTATTAAGAAACGGGAAAATATTATTTCTTTTGAAACGGACAAAAATACTGAACTACTACAGAATATCATTTCTCCTGAATGGCTATGAATGCTGGACAATCACTTCAGATGAAAAAGCGACAGAAATCTGGGTCTACAGATAGATATGAACATGTGAGCAACGACGAAGGTTTGAGAAAGTGGAAACAAAAAGAATCGTATAATTAACATCAGAAAGATACAACTAAAATTTTCAGGACACTTAATGAGAAAAGAGGGCTCGGAAAAATCGATACGCACTGGGCAGATTAAACCTAAGAGGTTACAGATGAAAATAACGAATAACCTACCAAGCGAGCTTGAGTAAAGGAATGGCAGAACACGGTTTAGGAGAAATAACAAACAGGCAATTTTTTAAGAGCTACAAAGGACAGGAGATTGTGGAGAGCCATAACCGACAACGAACTGAAGTCACATAGAAGAAGATTTGCCAATTCAAAACGTCTGCCAGATCTTGGGGTATGATATTAAAAAAAGAAAAAAAAACATCGAAAATATTTAATTCGAAAAAATGATTTTCTATTGGCAATCAGAATACGTTATTATAAAAATTATCTTACCTTTGTCGATAAACAATAAATATATACCTATATATATAAAATATTGTTTTTTTTATATTTTTCTTTTACGGATGCGTGAATTTATCGGCAGATGGAATTGTGTCTCTACTGGCGAAAATATGCATATTTGGCACTGAGAATCTCCAAACAAATTTGTGAAGCAGACACGTGCCGTCTAATTTTTTGCCTGCTATATACATGCCAAATTTCGACTTAACAGAATCTTTGAAGATGTATCAGCTTTCCCTTAAACCGAAAGGGACAACAAAAGATGCTCTAAAAATGTCTCAGTGCATTCCTGGAATATGGTGAAAGGCAAGAATAGTCAAAGAAATCATCTATTTTTTGCCATCGATATAATTCTGTAATACAAATGGCTCCAATTGCAGCCACTTTAAATAGGGGTACATTTTCAGCCGGAATATATTGATCGTGATGAAAGCAAAAACATAAAAAAACTGCACGGGAAACCAGTAAACTAGCTAGATATAATTTCCAGCTGAATTCTACTAGAATGGGATAACTCTCTGAGTTTTAATAGACGAAGTCACTGAAAATGGATTTTGTGAGCCGAGTTCAAATTCTGTCTATGGCATTTCCTTTCGCGCAGATGCTCCTTCAGATATGAGCTAAAGAATTAAAAAAAGGTAAACTGGGACCACTAGCATTTGTTGGCTGTCAGTGGAGGATAAGGATTATTCCAAATTCAAATGCGCAGAGAAACTGGTGTGCAGGAACTCCACTTATTTCACATAAAGTTATGATAATTCCCTGTAAATAAAGAAATAGTATTTGTGGAGAGTAATGATTTTCTACACTTTTTTTTTAAAATGTAACAAATTGCTCAACAATACCAGGCAGGGAAAATCGTACACGATAGATCTATATAATTTCGATAAACAACTTTTGCGATTTTTATATATATATATATATATATATATAGAGAGAGAGAGAGAGAAAGAGCGAGGGAGAGAGAGTGTTAAAAGAGGCGACAATCTTCTTCGTGCTAAAAGCAATAGTTAGGTCATGTACGTTGTGTTGTGGCTTGATTTTTTTTACATATACAGGTCAGTGATGCATTGTGAGTAGTCTACTGAATTATTCAACGAGATTATTTATTTATTTATTTGTTTAAATTAATTTATTTTACTTGTTTTTTGTTTGTTTATTTTATTTATTTATTTTCATTTATACTTGTTCATTTTCAGTTATCGATTTTTTTTTCTAACGTAGTAAAAATTTGTTTTCGTGTTTGCATTTTGAGATGAGTTCGGATCCTTTATGTAGTAGCTTGTTTTTGTCTGGGGAGGTAATTATTACTACTTTTCCTCCAGTTAGAGTTTACAGTTTTCGGATTGATTGTTGTAGGTTTATGTTCTTTTAGTTATTTTCCATTATATTTTTGGTGTGTTCTGTTTTTTTCTTTTTTGTTTTGTTTTGTTTGTTTGTAATCTCCCAGATATGGTTAGAAAGAATTGTTCTGTTCGCGTATCTAGTATTTGCAAATGATGTTTTGTGTGCTTAGTTTCTTGCTTCCAGGTTCCTTCTGTTATTCTATGTATAAGTTTCATTCATCATCTGCTGATTCTACAGTGGCTTGGTATATCACATTGTTCTACAAGCAATCACCGTTAGAGGGACATTTTTTTTCTTCATTCTGCAGTTATACGTGGAATTAATTTGTTCTGGTATTTTTTCTCCTTGTTTTCCTATTGTGCTATTTGAAAATTTGTATCATATTCTCGGCGCAAATGTAGTGTGTTTTTGGTGAAAATCTTGTGGATAGTACTTGATGTGGGGAAGTGCTGTTGCAAGATTTTGATGAATATTTTTCCTATGTTTGTTTTTAGATTTTTATTCTACGGTGGGTTGAACCATGTTATTTTTCTCTTCCTGTTGTTTTTTTTTTCTTTTGTTTTTGTGGTGTGTTTGTGTTTGTGAGTGTTTAAGGCTGTTTCATAGTCTTTCTTACCTTTGGTTTCAGTAGAAGAATTTTCGGAAAACCTGTGTTTAATTGATTATGATATCTGCTTATATATATATATATATATATATATATATATAGTCGACTCTCCCGTCGAATTTGACGTATGAGGGTCAAGCAGATCAGTTCCCAGGAAACTGACAGTCCGACAACGGCACATGAGATTTGATCATAGTGGTGAAGGTTTCGTGCAAGACCAGCCACACTTTTTGAAGGGCCGAATTCAGAGACCTGGTGAACTAAGTGCCACAAGGTCCCCAAACGACCTTTTGAACGAGTTTTGAATTCAGAGTTTTCCTTCTCCTAGACCAGTTGCCATCCAAGGCTATAGAACCCAGTCTGTCCTGCTATTTACCCATAGCTGGAGGGAGAAGAAGAGGATTCACACCTTTCCCAAGGGTATTAGCACCTAAGTGAATGTAATGGATTCGACTGGAATTCGAACTCGGCTCTCCGATTCCTCAATTCAAGCCGCTATCCATTAAAAAGAGAATGAAATCAGATATTAAACTTATACTTTGAGAAACTTTTGCAATGAATGCCAATTTTTTGGCTGCAGTAATAAAGACTAAAGGCGGATATTTTGACGAGAGCAAAATTTAATCATAAAATGCTTGTTTTCCCTTTTTGTCATAATAAAATTTCTAATAAAAAATCATGTCTCACTTTTTAACCATGTATAAATATTTTCGCTTATTTAAAGTACAAACCAACTACTTTTGGGGTTAATTTTTTTAAAAATTGCAAGTGGTCTCCTCAAACATTTCAACTGCATATTGTATATATTTGTAGGAAAAGTATTCTAGCGCGAAAAACCGTTCGGTGTAGATGTCGCCGTTGCCTTGGGACCGTGTTTTTAATTCTAGGATAAATTGATTGATCAGTTTTTTTACGGCTTTTCGACTGTTTGCGGATTATATAAGGCTGAAACATATTTTGGATTCTAAGTATAAGTTTTGCTTTTATAGCATCAACGTTTTTTTTTTGAGAATAACAATGAGATTTTTACCAGATTTTCTCTTGATGGGAGGAGGTAGATTCATAGCTTTCCCAGGGATACTGGCGCGTAAGGAAATGTAATGAACCCGATTGAAATTTGAAACCCGCTCTCCGATTTCTCTACCTGCAACTCCTGCCAAAGGAAAACTGTACAGTGATTGGCTAAGCGTAGCTGAGATATGAAACCAGGACGAATGTATGAATCACCCAGTGAGAATTGAAGTCACTACTCAGTCATATTTGATCTAGCTTGCTAACCATTAAACAACGTTGAAGTTCCCAAGGAAAATTGTACGCATAGGAAACCATTTGGATAAATACATCACTCCATTAGTTCGCACGACCGGTACGTCCTACCAATATGTCATAAATAATGAACTATTCCATTTTGACCGATTGAAAAAAGCAGAAATTACATATCAGAACGCTGTTTGCATTCTGTGAGAAGATGAAAAAAAAAGAAATGGTATCAGTGTTTAAACGTCTTTTTCAATAAAACGGAAAAGATGTCAATTTTAAATCTTTTGATTTGTACTCCCTTACTTCTTAGAATAACGACCAGCATTCATATTTATGATTCTTATTATAATATTTTTTTTTAAGTTGTTAAGTTCAAATATTTAACGACCCTATAGGTGAATTTCTAGTTTGGATAAATCAGCGTTTGGTTTATTCTTTTTCATTTTAATAAGATTGCATACCACCGAGAAAAAAATGTCTTTCCTATTTGTGAATTTGTATAACATGACGTTACTGCGTGTTTTCTACTAGAGGGCAATGTTCATACCCAGATGGAGATCGAAGATTATGATTGCTGATTTTCAGGGAAGATTGTTCTATTCCCTTTCAATATTGACGCGCGACATTATCTCAGCATTCATTCTCCGGCTATTTGGCATTCTATTGTATTATGTTAATCTTATTAAAAGTCAACAGGAAATAATCATCCGCTTTTAAACGAGAGAAATCCCCTTTGAGAACAGGATTTTAATTCTCATTGGATGACAACATGCAAATGCTCAATAAACTTAAGACAGTCAATGGAGTTATCTCTTACGCTCTTAAGAAAAAGAAATCTCACGATAAAACCAAGACATTTTTCGTTTCACTTTGAAAACAGATGTTTTTTTTTCTTATTCCATATTTAGTTCTGCTACAATCCGATGAATTCCGCCATTTTATTTATTTAATTTTCAATTTAATTTCAAATTCTAAATGCGTCGGAACAAAATTTCTTCCATTTTTTTTTCGTTGTTTTCGGTTTATCAACTTTTTGCAGGTTATTTAAAACCAGAAGACATTTTCATATTGTCATATTTTCTTTTTGATCTAGTGATACAAGTTTTATAAATTAACCTATAGCTGGGGTGCAGAGGATATGGATTCATACCTTTGCCAGCTGTCTTTGAGCGTAATGGAATATAACAAACTTAACGGTAATTGGAACTCAGACCGCCGATTAATAATTCCGAGCCAATATCCATTACACCACCCGCACATTCAAGCTTGCAACGCCTGGTATTCCCAAGAGACGAATTATGCGTGTTCGTTTAGGTCGTTTTGTTGCATTTGATGAGAGAATCAAAGATCAAACTAAGGTCAGTTAATGGAGTGCTGCTACCTTATACAGGCACGAGATGTCCAGTTTTCATTTTCCACTCTGTTTTGACCAATTGTTAAGAAACAACAAAAAAAGGTTGCAAATAAATAGTGTATTGAACAGTTAATACAACAGAAGTGTGTTACACGACTTGGGTTGACTGATTGACCAGAGTTCAGTCTATCACTGCTATATTTAACACGAGGGTTATATGTGGCACAAGGCCGAGTTTAACGTGCGTCATCCGAGCCTGTAGGCTCGGCCAAAAAATCCCTGTAGAACCCGCATAAACGGGTTCATGTTTGTCTACCTCCCCGGACGAAAGAATTTAATCACAAAAAAATTCTTTCTTCTATTTTCCTCAATTTTCAATTTTAACATATCTGTTTTTTGGGGTTTTTTTTTTTTTTGGGGGGGGTCAAATTAAAACTTCACACGCGAATCGCACGAAAGAACTTATTGATAGGACATGATATAGAATATGTATAGATGTAATATAAGAGGATGTGCGGTGGAGTAATGGATAGTCGCACAGATTGAAGAATCGGAGAGCCGAGTTCGAATTCCAGTTGAATCCATTACATTCACTTACGTGCTAATACCCTTGGGAAAGGTATGAATCACTTTTTTCTCACCCCTCAAGTTATGAACAGGATTCTATAACGGGTTCTATAGCCTTGGATGGCAACTGGTCTACTGTAGAAATCTACTTCCGGAAACATCTGCCTCATCAAACATATATCGAAGATACATGATCGCCTAAACTTGTATCACGTATGGCTCATAACTGACTGATAAATGTTATAAATTCAGTCAGCTATGAAACAAAAATACATATTCAAACGCAGATTATAGAAAAAAAAGATAGTACGTTTGTACCAAATCAATAAAAGAACCTTTTTTATATATATATATATATATATATATATATATATATATATATATATATATATATATATATTTATATATATTTTAATTTTATTTGTTATTTTTTTTAAATTTTATTTTAATTTTATTTTCTTTTTCTGATTTTTTTCTTTCTTAATTTTTATTTATTTATGTTTTAATTCCACAATGATGGATATTTTTTTATTACCTGTTAATTGTATTAATATTTTTACGGTTATTTTCTGTCTAAATTTTGTATTATTTTTCATCTTTTAATTATTTATTTTAACTATTTACAGTGTAACCCGGATATAAGAGAGTTGTCGGGACCGGAGAAGAAGTCTCTTATATCCGGGTTTCTCTTATATCCGGGTTTGGTCTATTTTGTTTAGGCAAGTATGGGCTCTAATTTGGGACCAGAGAAAATCTCTCTTATATCCCGGTCTCTCTTATATCCGGGTCTCTCTTATATCCGGGTCTCTCTTATATCCGGGTCTCTCTTATATCCGGGTCTCTCTTATATCCGGGTCTCTCTTATATCCGGGTTACACTGTATTTCCGTTAATTTTCTTTTTCATTTGTTCTTTTTTATTACTTTTTATTATTTTGCATCTTTATTATTTACTTTTACACATAATTTTATTTTTTTTTATTTTCATATTTCTTTAGATTTATTATTTCTTTTTATATAATTTTTATTTAAATTTCTATTTCAAAATCTAATTTTTAAAGTTTACTTACATTGTTTTTTTTTAACCGGCTTCAGATGTAACCTTTCTATTGGGTATTGATTCTTTATCGTTTCGTCTTTTTTCATCAATGCACTTTCAGACAAACAAACGCTGTCAAATTCTTACGAGATGCAAAAGATCTCTCACACACACACCTACACACTAGAGACGCGCGTACACACAAGTAAAATGAATGTAGATATATTTTTAACTTACATGACGAGGCCAGAAGAGAAACTCCTAACGCTTCATACTAAACATTTCTCTTTGTCATGCTGACAATAAAATGCCTACATACACTCAGACACTCACACACACATTGTAGAAATCGTGTCCAAGTAAGATCAATTCTATGTTAAGAAATAAACCAATTCTATGTCGTAGACCAATTCTGAGTTTACTTCAGATTTCCATGTCACTTACAACGTCTCTGTCAACTCATTGTTCCCGTATGTAAGCTGCAGTTTAAGCGAGATGAAAGCTTAACACTTGCTGCATTTGACTTCTTACACGCAAGCATAAGCGTTAGCATAAGAATCCTCACTAAGTCTTATGTGGCACCTTGCATTATTAGAAATATTCATAGAAATATGATTTAATTTTTTTTCTTACTCGGGTTACTAAACAGGTTGTTGATTTTTTTTTTAAAACGGAAAATAATTGAGTTGAAAATAATTCACTAAGATTGTACTTAGACGATCCTAAGGGAAGAAGAGGAAAGAAAAGAAAGAAAGAGGGTTGGATGATGCAGACCCAGTCAGTGAAGGTAGGAGTCAGAAAGATATCTTAGCTAGCATGTTGACCGAATTTTTTAAAGACAATTGGAAGAATAGAATTAGAAATAATAAGAAGAAAGAAAGGAAAAAAGACATGATATCAAAACGGGCCGCTTGATGGAAACCAGATATCGGTCAAAGCATCTAGCCTACTTTTTGCGTAGAAAGACACCTTATCAATTTGGATAAAGAGAAATTTTGGGAACAATGAAACAATCTTAATCAGAGAAAAAAAGTGTCTTTTGGGTTGAGGGAGTGACCGGTGGAACGGTATACAGGCTCTGACCTGTTAAAAATTAGAACCCCACAATAATAAAGTGGAGACATTTTCAATGTGGATAATTAATTTTTTGACTATCAGGAAAAACAAAGAGGTAAAAAAGAGGACAATTGCTTTTGGCTCACAGAGGGCGCCAAGAAGGCGGAAAAAGATCCTTTCTGAAGTCAAGTCTAATTAGCGGCGGGCTGTTTGACAAAGTCCAGGTGAGAGAAGGCCAAGATGGTCATTTTTCGTACGTGCGAAAAAAGGAAAAATTAGATTTTGTTTTTAGAACAAGAACGATATAAGCCCGCCCGATTGATTGCAGGAAACGCCCAATCAGGATCTCATTAGCCGAAAACGGTCACGTGGCTGCAGAAAAGAAAAGAAAGAAATGCTCAACCAGAATCCCATTAGCCGAAAACGGTCACGTGGCTGCGGAAAAGAAAAGAAAGAAATGCTCGATCAGAATCTCATTAGTCGAAAGCGGTCACCTGACATACGAGAGACCGAGAGAGATGGATATGCGCCTCCCACCAAAAGCACTATGAGAAAGTAGGGGTGAAAAACAATAGCGATAATGGGGAAACAGAATTAATGCGGCTATTGGAATTATCGAAAAACCCCTGACGCCGACAGACCCACCCCAGTTTGTTGCGGCGTCAATAAAAGCAGGACCCCAGTCGACAGAAATCAGTTGAGTTGAGTTGAGAGTTGCAGCTGGACCGCGGGCAGGATAGAGCCTGAACGCGGCCATCAGGCCCGATTCACTCGCCCCTTTGCGGGCAAGAGAATCCTCAGACAAGAAATCCTTCCACCCAAGTCGAAGACATGAGTTCAGCCCCGGACGGCAGCGAGAAGAGATCACCTCCACGACAGAGAGTTGCGGCTGAGTTGAGACAAGAAATCCTTCCAGCCCAAGTCGAAGACAGAAGAGTTCAGCCCCGGACGGCAGCGAGAAGAGATCACCTCGGACGACAGAGAGTTGCGGCTGAGTTGCGGCAAGAGATCCTTCCAGCCCAAGTCGAAGACAAGAGAACTTCCAGCCTAAGTCGACGAAGAAGAAGAAATACAACCCAAGTCGAAGACAAGAGAACTTCCAGCCTAAGTCGACGAAGAAGAAGAAATACAACTCAAGTCGAAGAGAAGAATCAACTGCGAATGATCGATAGAAATTAGCCCCAGTGTCGAACAAACCACACTCCGACATACACAATTCTAAAGAGTAGGCAATTCGAAATCTTTAGGTTGTGTGATAGAAGCTTGTTTGCCATAGTCCAGAGACGGGTTGGGAAATGAGAACAATTTTGTTTTTATGTATCGGACATTAAGATATAAAGGTTGTTACCCATTTTTTTTTTCATCAGCATTCTTTTGTCTCGTGAGTTTATTTTCTCTTTTATTTGTGTTTTGCCACCCCGTCGGACTCAACATATCGGCCCCCAATCCTGCTGGTCCCGTCTGTCTAAGATCTAAACACAGCGTGGGTAGACAGACCGGAGATCGGTACAG
The DNA here is from genome assembly GCA_903632075.3 of Acanthosepion pharaonis. NCBI lineage: Eukaryota > Metazoa > Mollusca > Cephalopoda > Sepiida > Sepiidae > Acanthosepion > Acanthosepion pharaonis. The sequence goes on along the minus strand of CAHIKZ030000979.1, from coordinate 641,563 downwards.
TTGCTTTAGTGACCAGCTATTGAAGTCGGGAAAGGCGAGGCTGGTGATCATCTGACCAAGGGGTTGGAGCGGCACGCTTGGACCCAGGAGGAGCGACGTCACCGTTGGCGCCGTAACCAAAGGATTCGACCCTGGGCCAGGTGTGTAACCGTCACACTTATATATCCAAGCAATGATGACGCGGAGAGTCGAGTTCGAATTCCAGTCGAGTTCATTATATTCATTTACGGGCTAATACCCCTTGGAATGATATAAATCCATCTATCCCCCACCAAGTTATGGGTAAAATAGCAGGTCAGACGGGGTCCTATATCTTTGGGTGGCAAGCAGCCTAGAAGGAATTCAAACAAGCCTTGTAGGCCCGGCCTCTTTAGGCAAAGGCTAGGAGAAGCTAACTTAAAAAAACCTTGCAGGGATGAAAGACAAGGTAACCTTAACATCCTCGTTGCAAGAGGAACCGGCAAAGCTATTGCCTTGTTATGCTTTGAATGTCACCATGAATACCAATTGTGACATGGAGAGGTGAGGTGACCACAGCGGTACAAAATGCGCTAACTGAATAAATGATGTTGATAATGTTAACTTTTACATTGTCGCTTATTTTCTTTGAGAGGTTTGACTATGCCATAATGTTATACAAGCATAACGCGTCGCTGCCGACACTTGAGTTTGAACATAGATCACCAATGAGCAAACACAGGCGATCCCATTATTGAATTAAGTGGATCACATGACCATAGAGGAAGCGCATATATAGGAAATTGGGTGACGTCTAGATTAATCGCTAGTCCTAGTCTATCCTCTATGCTGTATGGATCGCTATGTTCTAGTCTATCCTCTATACTATTCGGATTGAATTTCTAGTCTATCCTCTATTAATATACGGATCGTTATTCTCATTTCTATTCTCTATACTATTTCACTATTTTGATCCCTGTACGGATTACTATTCGAGCAAGTATTATCGAGCAGATACTATTAGTGCGAGTGATATTCGAAGGCGTCTGGCACCAGTATTGTTCAACGGCGTCCTATAGTTGTATCTGCGATTACAATGTCTCTACTACAACGAGCATTTACGAAAGTGACAACAAGTATTCTTTGATATCACAAGAGAGGCAACGAGTATTCATTGACATCAAAAAACCTTTAACATTGGAATATAGGGGATATGAGGGTGTTTCGATTTCATGAATGTAACATGGCGTGTTTCTAGTCTATCCTCTATTACTATACGGATCGCTATTCCCTATTCTATTCTCTATACTATTTCTCTATTTTGATCACTATTCGGTGGTTACTATTCGAGCGAGTACTATCGAGCAAGTACTATTAGTGCGAGTGTTATTCGAAGGCGTCTGACACCAGTATTGTTCAACGGCGTTAAGATAGTTGTGTTTCGATTACAAAGTCTCTGCTACAACGAGCATTACGTAAGTGACAACGAGTATTTGTTGACATTACAAACGTGGCAACGAGTGTTCGTTGACATCACCAAGCATAAATTGGTTTTAGCTGATTTTTTTAATTTAATACAGTGCGTTAAAACATTTTGGCATTACTTCGTTTCATATTATATGTTATAAGATTTTTAGAGTTTCAAAATACACAGAAGAATGCAAAGGTAGGTCTACACTAATAGAATCAAAACGTGTGCAGATAATGTTTTATATTGATTACACGCGCTTATCAATATTATCGAATCGATAATAAACATATCAATAATAACATATTAATCACTCAAATGTCCAAACTAATCGCCCCCATCATTCACACACTTATTCAATATATGTAATATTGCTATTTAATGTTTTATAATAAAAATTATTTTAATGAATTCTGACATTAAATGAATCCTAGAACCACTTTTATAGTGATTTTCTAAGCGTAGCTTAGATGTGGCACAAGGCCGAAATAATGAGGCACGGAGTGAGGATCGAGGTCGCTACTCACTCGTAATTGTTCGACAAGCTTGTTGATCATTACACGGCATCTAGGTGCTCGAGAATCACTATCATAATATGGATATACTCGGATTGAGGAATCAGAGAGCCGAGTTCGATTTCCAGTCGAATCTATTACATTCACTTATTTACTGATACCCTTGGGAAAGGTATAAATCCTATTCTCCAACAGGCAATGAGTAAATAGCAGAACAGTCCAGATTCTATAACCTTGGATGGCATCTGGTCTACCGTAGAAAGAAATATCAACCTACTGCGAAAAGAAAATCTGCGTCGTCAGTTATGTACCGAAAGACACATGATCGCCTAAGTGATAGTCAGTTAGCTGACTAATAATACTTACTGTTGCAGTCCTCGGCCCAATTAAAATGTACTAAATTTATATATTTCAGGGCAGAAAACGCCTTCATTTGAACATATAGTGAACTAGCAGTAGAGCCCGCGGGTGTAACAGTAAGAGATAGATCAAGTATCGACCATCATAAAGACTGAAAAATAATTAACAAAGATTATTCTTTAAGGTTGACGGACACGCGTGTCCTAATTTTTTTTTTTTTTTTTTTACGAATTGGTCAAACCCAAACTCAAACAAAAACATTGTTTTTAATCGTTGAGTCTACCTATTGAATAGAATTTTATTATAAACAATTGTCTCGTAAATGGAATTTTTAAAGCATTCTGAATGTAAAAATAAAGAAAAAAGTGTGCAAGACAATAAGAAACACTACCTGCCAAAAAAAGTGAAGTTTTGTTTAAATCGGTTGAAAAATGTAAAAAATCCGATCAAATATATAAATGTACACACACACACACACACACACACAACCTGGGTTTTATAATAAGTATGATTAGGCTGCCAAAGACCTCAATTTAGATGTCTAAAATAAAAGTCCAAGATAGAAGATGACTAACAAAAGATATTCTTAAAAGATGTTTTTTAAAGGTTAATATTCAAATGAGTAAACAACATAAAATACGAATTGATAAGCGGGTCAATATTCAAAATACATGAGCATTTTTGCATGTTTCAAATTATAAATATCAGCGCGGTGACAAGGAGGCCATATCATTTCTAAGATAGGGACCCAGCATCGTTGCATAGCTGCTGAGGCGTTCCAAAAACGGGAAGTACCGATATGGCTTGGTCAATTTTTCATCTGTAAACTATATGCACGTGGTGGTCAACTAATTTGTGTCCCGCGATATGCGGGTAGTCGAGTACTAGATTTGCCTTTGTTGCCTAATGTGGAATTAGGGTCAAAGTTCAACGCAAATAGTCAGTCAGTTATGTTCCAATGCGTGATACATGCTTATGCGATCATGTATCTTTCGATACATGACTGACGAGGCAGTTTTTTTTTCTCGCAGTATGTTGTCATTTCTTTCTGCGGTAGACCAGTTGCCACCCAAGGCTATAGAACCCGATCCGTCATGCTATTTACCCATAGCCGAAGGAGGAGAAGAAGAGGACTCTTACTTTTCTCGAGGGTATTAGCACGTAAATGGATTCGAATGCAATTCGAGATCCGATTCCACAAACTGAGCCGCTATCCATTTCTTCCACCGTACCTCCCAACGCAAAGAGCTTAGCCTAAGTCCGACATAAAACCAGGGCCATTTATAATAATAGGCACTAACGGTTTCCTTTTTAGCAGAATGTTGTTCAAGATTTATCTGACATCAGAGGAGGGGTTTTGTTTTTTGTCTTGAACTCTGATTTGGAATGACTGTGCATAGCTTTTCATTGGTATTTTAGTAATTACTGTTATTGGAAGTTTTCAAATGATACTGTTCTTTTTATTTGGGTGGACTCTTTGTCAATGATTCTGTAACGCCGGTCTCCAGTTACGGAAAAGTATGGTCCCCGTTAAGACCTACATGCTTCATTTGCTCGAAGCAATTTTTAATCATTGATCTGAAGAAGTGCTTGTGTATAGATGACAGTTTATATATTTCCAAACTAGTCTTGTGACTTAAATGGCGTCCATAATAACGTCTCGATCTAAGGAGGTTAATTAATTACATGACTCGATTCTGTAGGTTACTTCTTTTAATAAACAATGTAAGGTTATAATTGTCCTGGTCTGATGCCTTGTAAATGATGTTTTATCTTTCGTTGCTTAGCAACACATTTAAATTTTAATGATGAGTCCCAGTCTCATTATTCGCTTTAATTTAAAGAATTCCTTATCTTGTTTGTATTTTGTGTACAGAGTAACGAAACTAATTTTAAAGTTTTTCTTACCTTTGAGAAATTGAAGTATTTGTCAGTGTTCGGTGTCAAGAGCACAGATAAATATAATAATATTTCTTCCAGTGATACAAATGATCTGAAATGTTTTTTTATTGTTTCGATTTTAAATTTCTATAACGTCTTTCTTCTATACACAATTTACATTCGCATTTTTCCAGATGTATGCAAATATAATTTGTTACCAGATTAAACTGAAATAGTTACATATCCGTTGCAAGTTGCAGCGGTTGAAGTTAAAGCTCAGAAGGAAGATCTTGAATGATTAATTTCACTGCTTTCTCCACTGGCAAGAATAAAACGTTAAAATCTTAGCCTATGACATTTGTCAAATGATGTCTTAACCATTCGAACCCTGCGTCCCTGAACAATTTAACCCTTCTGCCTGAGTTCTGGAGTCATAATTCGTAAATAGTTGGTCGGTAATATTTCTTGGTTAGACATAAAAATAGTTACATGTGTTTACCCACCGGTGGCTGGGTATTAAGTTATTTTTCTCTACCACTGTTCAATCGGTGGCTGGGTATTACGTCATTTTTTCTCTATCACCGGTAAAGCGGTGGTCAGGGCTAAAAGGTTTAATCCGTGATTAATATACCCTATAGACCAAAAAAATTTGCAACCCACAGGATTTCGAAGAACGGTCAAAAAATTCAGATTAGAGAAGCTTTCCTTTCTTGAAGGTTTTGTTCATATATTGACTGACAATGAAAAAATTAACACATCACTCAAAAAGTTCCCTTAGAATTTTAACTCCTATGGCCTAATCTACGTTGTTGGTTAATTGTCATCCTAGTGTTGATGGATTTTTAATTTTAGTCTATCTCCTCTTTAAAAGGACGCTCTGCAATAATGGGTCAAACAGTTTCAATATCCTTGTTTAATACGAATTAATCTCTATCTATAAAAGGCAGGATGTATGTGTGTGTGTAACGAATGCACGGCCGCAATTCTACGGGAAGGCCAAGACCGACTTTGCATTTACCAACTCCCATCGATAGTGGAAATAATCGATTTTTTCATGCTTCTACGGCAGTTTTCATGTAGTTTGCGGCCATTTTGAACTGGCAAGAGTGAGAGCCAATAGCTGGCTGCCACGAATAGGCAGGAAGATTCCTTTGGCCAGCGTGAGAGCCAACATCTGACTGACACGAATTTTAACTAGCATGCTCGCATGCAAAAAAAAATCGATAGCTGCATTCTTCACAAGTGGGAAAAATTAAAAACTGCTTGGCACTTTACTCGAATTGGCTCATTCGCTTGCTTAAACTCAACGTTGATTCTGATTCCGCAGAACTGGGTTTGGGTGTGAAAAAATATTTGTTGTTAACATTCTTTTTTCATTCGGTTTTTCCAGTTACGAGTCCTTTTTTAAAGCTGATCGTTTTGTGTTCATTTTGTTTAGTTCTTTTTTTGTAACAGATTTAGTGTTTAGTATAGTGCTTAGAAAAAATTTGCAGTGTGAGATAGGCAAGAAGTAAGGCATGTAGCAACATCAGCACGGCAAAGGTCACTCCTTTAAAGGCAAGGAAGGGCAAAAATATTTTAAGTGATAGCGATTGTTGTATGAGTCGTACGATTTTTGAATCAAGCACGGGCAATGCCGGGCCATGCTGCTAGTTAAACGAATAAAGCTATAAAACTTATGAATTTTAAAACCCAGAGGGTGGCCCCAAACAATTGCCCTGCCATGTATATGGGAATTTTTTTACGAAGCTAAATATGAACGGAAGGCTTCTCAGCTTTTCTCTGAGAGGACAAATTAACCTCATGTTGTGTCTCTATTGTGGTGTGCGTCGATGTACACAAGGAAATGCCCGTAGAATGCTGAGATTGAAGAGAGTTGGAATTAAACACTTGTGAGAAAACTAGTACACTGTTTCGAATATATTTCTTTTTTGTTTTTATTCAAGGTTTCATCTGCACGGCCTCAGTTTCGTATTTAGGGATATCTTCTGGTATTACAAAATAACAGTTCAGCTTTTCTCCCTCAAACAGCAAGAGCTCTTTATTAAAAGCGACTGACAAGGTACAGCGGTTACTTTCCGTGTTGGCTATCGGGTCATGTAATTTAACAATTGTGTAAATGGGTATAAAAGTTTCATTAAATACAAGGAAAGTAAACGCAGTACCTCGTCAGTGTTTTTCTTTATTTAATGAAACTTGTATAAAAGAGAGATTGCAGCAAAAAATGCACAACTATATATATATATATATATATATATATATATATATATATATATATATATAATGGACTCTCCCATCGGTTTCGACGTATGAGGATCTGACAGCTTATTGATTCAGTTATGAAAGCTTGTGTGATAATCTTAAGTGACATTTTAAGACCGGCTAGTGATTTACAAAGGAGGACACATATGGAGCAAGTGTGATGTTTGTGAGATGAGATCACTGTTAGATTGGCTGATCTTTTAGATCTTGTTCTCGATTCTTAAAGATGATTCAGACAAGGAGATTGTTGAGCTCACTAAAACACGTTGATCTACAATCTACCCGCTCCAAGGCTAAGATATATATATATATATTATATATATTTAAATATATAATGAATCATTCATACAAAAAACAGATTTAGAAGTTAATGATATAATGATATAAATGATTCAGGTAATGTAAATTGAACTGCACCACATACTCGATATATATATATATATATATATATATATATATATATATGAAAAAATATAGTCTTAAGGCGTGCTATATTTATGGGATAAAGTGCTCAATATCAGAGATAGAGTGTGTGTAAATATAAAGTTGACCATTGAAGTCAACAATTAGAGGCGACAGTCTGTTTCATGGTAGCATTAAACACCTTGTCGCGTCTAAGTGTTGATTTCAATGTTTAATTATATATTGATATATCTATATCTATAACTATCTCTCTCTCTCTCTCTCAATATATATATATATATATTGTATATATATATATATATGTGTATATATATATGTGTATATATATATATACACACACACATATATATAAATTTATATATATATACATATATAAATATACATACATGTATATATATGTGTGTGTGTGTGTGTGTGTGTGTTATACAAATATATATATATAGTTGTGCATTATATATATATATGTATATATATATATATACACATGCACACACATATATATAAATATATATATATATATATATATATACATACATATATATATATATATGTGTGTGTGTGTATACATATATATATATATATATATATATATATATATATATATAGTTGTGCATTATATATATATGTGTATATATATATATACACACAGACAAACACAAACATATATATATATATATATATATATATATATATATATATATATATATATATATATATATATATATATATATATATATATATATATATATATACATATATATATATACACATATATATATATAAATATATATATATATATATATATACATATATATATATATATATATATATATATGTGTGTATATGTGTGTGTGTGTGTGTGTTATACAAATATAAAGTTTGTCTGAGAGGTGTTACTTTCTGCCAACCGACACGAGATTTTCGTAAACAGTCCGTTCAGCAATTACTCTGTCCACTCGTCAGGACGTTTCAGGGGATTTACCTACTTCAAACAGTTGGTGAGCAGTGGATTCTGTTGATGTTATTAAGATTACCATTTCATTTCCACCTCCGTTTTAACTATTTCTCATCCGGTGATCCTTCTTAGGTTACAACAGATAGATAGATAGATAGATAGATAGATAGTGTCATACAGTAACCCTCTACATTGAGTTGTTCTTGGGGCTTGCATTTGGTGTACATTTGTAAAAATAATCATATTTTTATCACGGTGAATTATTTATAACTGTTTCGATAATGAGATTTCTGATTTGATAGGATGATAAATTTGCCTCAGTAATAATTAACCCAGACGCACGCAATCCTCTCGCTGAACTGTCCTACCTACTGACTGATCGTCACAATTGCAATATGACTACAATCTCGTTTTGCGATCAGTTATCATAGGAAACTGTAAACATCACAATTGCAATTCCAATGATGAAGCGTAAATGATATGACGGCCACCTGCTAAGCACATATTAATATTTTCTATAACCTTCGACAATGTTATTGGTTACAATTTACTAAAGAATATGGAACAGACCACATATTTTGTTCTGCACATGCGCACAAAAATTGAATACTGACTATTGCTGATGGCGGAAAATGGAACACCTACGCATCAGTTAATACCGAATTCATACGCCCATTATGTAGAAAGTGGAAGAATATCCGGCACTACCCGGAAAGTGAATCGCTCAATTTAGTGACTGTTTAATGAAGAAGAAAAGGAGTTAAACATCTTCATGGTAATTGTGGTCGAGGCTAATCATATATGTCTCCCCTTTAAACTACTTCACTATAAAAGAAATGGTCGAACGGCCATTAATAAAATTGTATTGAATAAGCTTCACTACAAGCTTAAACGTTCGTCTGTTTTTCTTTACAGTACGTCTGACTAATTTTTTAGACAGAATATTTAATTTATTTGAGGTAGAAGCGGGTCAGTTCAGTCATTTATGTACCATGTGTGATACGCACTAAGGTGATCATGTATCTTTCGATACATGACTGACGAGGCAGATTTTCTTTTTCGCATTGTTGCCAATTCTTTCTGCGGTAGAGAAGGCTAGATAACTCGGCCTGTCCTGCTATTTAGCCATAGCTGGAGAAAGGAGAAGATTCATACCTTTCCCAAGGGTATTAGCACGTTAGCGAATGTAACGGATTCGATTGGAATTCGAACTTGGTTCTCCGATTCCTCAATCGGAGCCGCTATCCTTTACTCCACCATGCCTTCCAGAAGATGGTGCACAATTTAAAAGAGCCGAACGATGATTTCGCAAAAATTTAGTCAAGTGTTTCAGGATAATATACAAAAAAGTTGTTGTCTTTTATCAATTCCTAGAATAAATCTGGACTTATTTGTACTATACAGTTAGTTATTAGGTTTAAATGCTGAGATATTCCACGGACATTTAGCTTTTCATTATATTAACTTATTAGCAAGATAATCGTCCTGTTTTTCCTCCAGGGTCCAATCTTCTGATGATGAAGAGGGTTATACCAACGACATAGATATTTGAGATAAGAATGATACTCAATAAAAATCCTCATCCTCTAAAAGTATTCCAAGAAATAAAATTCAAGATAAATGAATGTCCCAGTCTATTTAATTTATTCTAGACTATGTCCTGAACATTTATAAACGCAGATATGATGAGACGGGCATTGAACTTTTAAACATTTCATACCGGAGGCTAAAAGAGTCTATCAATACAAGATAACCATCCTGTTTCCCTCCGCAGGACATACTGATGATGAGAGGGTCTATGCTGATGACATAGATGTTCTTATTTTGGATAAGAATGATCTCGAACAGAAAATAAGCACTCTCTGTTAATTTTTCTATGAAGTAGAAGTCAGGTTAAACATTGGCAAAACAGAAACAATAATCTAGAATTGGAATGAAAGCAGTGATGTCACCAAGATTGAATCTATCATAAAAGAAGTCGGGATGTTGGATTAGTAAATCGACGTATGATTCAGTTATAACAAGTTTAGTACGAGACATAGAGAAATTGAACATAAGCTTCGTTAGTTGTAGTTTGGTAAAATCCTGCAAAACAAAAAACATTAATCTAAAAACTCGAGTCATTTTATTAAATCTTAAGTCAGATCGAGACATTCATATGGATGTTACAAACAGCGCCAGCTTTACCCAGAAATATATAAGCTGGCAGCTGTAGGCAGCCGATTTCTAAGATCAATACTTAAAAATGACTTTGAGCAAAGTCTGTAGATCTTGACGATGATTATACTTCTTCGAACATTATTTATTGTCTTGAACTCAGAGCTGCTATCCATTACTCCACCGTGCCACCTAGAGTCAGTTATTTGCCATGCGTGATACATGCTTAGGCGATCATGTATCTTTCGATACATAACTGACGAGGCAGATTTTTCTTCCCGCAGTAGGTTGTCATTTCTTTCTGCGGTAGACCGGTTGCCATCCAAGGCTATAGAACACGGTCTGTCATGCTATTTACCCCCAGCTGGGGGGGGGGAGAAGAAGAGGATTCATACCTTTCCCAAGGGTATTAGCACGTAACTGAATTTCAGTCAGTTATGTTCAATGCGGGAACACGATTGGGCGATCATGTATCTTTCGATACATGACTGACGAGGCAGATTTTTTTTTCTTCCTGCAGTAGGTTGTCATTTCTTTCTGCGGTAGACCAGCAGCCATCCAAGGCTATAGAACCCGGTCTGTTCTGCTATTTACCCATAACTAGGGGGAAAAGAGAACTCACACCTTTGTCAAGGGTATTAACATGTAAATGGATCCGAATGGAATTCGAGGTCCGATTCCTCAAATCGAACCGTTATCCAGTTCCTGCATCGTGCCTCCCAACGCAAATGTCTTAGTCTAAATCCGACATAAGATAAGGACCATTTATAATAGTAGGCAATAAAGTTTGTTTTTTGGGGGTTTTTTTTGCAGAATGTTGTTCAAGATTTATCTGACATCGGGGGAAGTGGACTCCTTTTTTGTTTTGAACTCTGATTTGAAATGACTGTGCATAGTTTTTCTTTGGTATTTTAGTTATTACCCCTATTAAAAGTTTTCAAATGATATTATTTGGGTGGCCTCTTTGTCAATGATTCTGTAACGCCGGTCTCCAGGTACGGAAAAGTATGGTCCCCGTTAAGACCTACAAGCTTATTTGCTCGAAGCAATTTTTAATCATTGATCTGAGGAAGTGCTTCTGCACAGATGACAGTTTATATATTTCCAAACTGATCTTGCGACTTAAATAGCGTCCTTAATAACGCCTCGATCTAACGAGGTTAATTAATTACATGACTCGATTCTGTAGGTTACTTGTTTTAATAAACAATGTAAGGTTATAATTGTCTTGATCTTATGCCTTGTAAATAATGTTTTATCTTTCGTTGCTTAGCAACACATTTAAATTTTAAAGATGAGTTCCAGTCTCATTATTCGCTTTAATTTAAAGAATTCCTTATCTTGTTTGTATTTTGTGTACAGAGTAACGAAAGTAATTTTAAAGTTTCTCTTACCTTTGAGAAAAGAAGTATTTTGTCAGTGTTCGCTGTTAAGGGCTCAGATACGGAAAAGTATGGTCCTCGTTAATACCTACAGGCTCCATTTGCTTGAAGCCATTTTTAATCATTCATCTAAAGAAGTGCTTGTTTACATATGGCACATGTCACCTCGACTGAATCGATCATAAAAAAAATTTAGTATGTGAAATTAGTAAATGCAAAACACTTCAAATACCTCGATGTATGATTCAGTTATAACAAGTTTAGTCCAAGAGATATAGACATTGAACATAGGCATCGCTAGTTGTAGCTTGGCAAAATCCTATAAAACAAAAATTGTTAACCTAAAATCAAACATTAACATAACAACTCGATTCATATTATTAAATCTTAAGTCAGATCGGGGCATTCATATTGATGTTACAAACAGCGCCAGTTTTACTCAGAAATATATAAGCTGCCAGCTGTATGATCAATTCTTAAAAATGACTTTGAGTAAGCAAAGTCTGTAGATCTTGATGGTGATCATCCTTCTTTGAACATTGTTGCCTGGCGCTACACAATCAGAAACAGACAACTTTACTAGAGACATCGACTAAAACTATCACAAGTCACTTGAAGAGAAAACGATGAGATAATCCACACATCGGCGTTTAACGCGAGGTAAAATAAAAATTAAGGAAAGTATTCAACACACCCCTCTAATCAATAATGAAAAGAGTGATATCAGATACAGGACATAAGAAAGCTATCCCCCACCTGAAAAGTTATTTGAAGAAAAAAAAAAAAAATTCGCCCCGATTTGATAAATGAACAGCAAATGTTTCCTTATAAGGAAACGGCTGATATTACCATTACCTTTGTCAACTCAAATGGATTTTTCTTCTCATTTTATGTTTATTGTTACGTGTCTGTTTATTGAACCTGCTTCTTTTAATTATAATAACAGGACCTATAGACATGTTCGATTATCCTTAGATCGATCACGAATTGGCTTTGATTTCGATTTTTATTAAATTGTGCATAAATATACTGCCCCATTTATATATATATATATATATATATATATATATACAACGTGTGAAAGCAAGTGTGATAACCTGCCCACGTCAGCCTCCAACCAGGGGCTAAGACGGCACTGCCACCCCTGGTGCCACCAGCAGCTATTGTCACCGGAAAATGTATTGTTTTTGTATAAACATGTCAGTCTCTTGCGATTTATTTTTAAGTCAGAGTTTCAACGTCGTGCTAAAAGCGTTTGCTTTTGATCGTTAACCAATACACAATGTACTCGTAGTGACCGTTATCAATGACGCAGAATGGATAAATAATTTGAATTTATTAAAACTTGGACATTAACATTTGAATCAGGATATTGAATTAAGAACATTGCCGTGGTATATATTATACATTTATCTAAAATTAGAGATAGACAGGTCACCGATTTCTATTAACATTCATTGACTTTGGCCTTCATTATTGTATTGCTTGTGAAATGACTAAAAAAAACAGGACAGGATGAGCCAGATACTTTCTTTGGCAATACAAAGAACCAAATATTTTTCAAATTTCTTTGGCTAAAAATCGTATATATGAACCCCTCTTTAAATGGATTAAAAAAGAAGCCCCACTAAAATTGCAAACTGGCATCATTCTGAAATCGGACATTATATTTCGAAAAACATAATAAATTTATGATCAACTCTGGGATGAGAAAACATCACTAGCTTCATTTTGGGAGTACTGAAAATTACAAGCTAGTTTTAAGTTTATTAAGCTGTTAGAGATAAAGCAGAAGAGAGATCAGTTGCCAATCTCTGAACATCTTCATTTATTGGAGGTGCACATATAAACAGTTGCACGTGCTGCATCTTGATGTTGGCATATGCCTGGATTAGATGCCTATCTATAATCTAGTCTGCAGGGGTAGAATTCTTCCTTTCCTCCTTTATGTTAACTTTGATGCAGTCTATATGTTGTGATGCAGAGACGTGAACGATCACATTTGACACATTTTTCTGTCCTTTGTGAATCCCTATTTCTTGATCGAATAGTGTCCTACGGAGATGAATCCTTTGGGCCAATCATAAACGATCGATCCCAATGGTTTTATCATGACATAGTCCCAAACACTTTCCAAAATCGAAATTGCGACAACAGAAGATTAAGATGTCTGTCATTTTGTCCACCATTAGCATTATCCATTACAGCTTTCTAGAATATAACCAGAGTATCCCTGTCGAAGATTACTGCCAGCAGCTAGACAATATGCACATTCAGTTAAACAAAATGCACCCGGCATTGGTTAATGGAAAAGGTCAACTCTTCAAAATTACAATTCACATCCACATATTGCCAGAGGATGACACTGCACCAACTTGAGATACCAGATTCATCATTGATAATTTTTATATCTTGATATGATTCTTTATAATGGATATTAACAGTACTCCACAATAATAATATTTTGCTAACGTCTTTCAGCGTATGGTCAAGAATAATTTTAGATTGCATATTATTCTACTTGCAAAAAGAAATATATATATATATATATATATATATATATATATATATATATATATATATATATATATATATATACTTACCTAGTAGCTTATGTCAGAGGGTATCCCCGAGACGAGTTCGTTTTTACGTGGTCTATAGGGACTTTTTGCCTTAGCGTATGGGCTCAGATACCCAACTTTAAACTCGGCCTTGTGTCATATCTTGCTGCCTGGGGCAGCGAGTAAATGATTAAATAATTATATATAGTGATATATAAGTGTGAATATAAACAAAATAACGAGATATTAGCAAATGTATATGCGTGCAATAGCGTGTATACGCAGATAAACAAATAAATATTTATTCAATTTAATTTATGGTGCAAATAAAGCAGTGTTCAATGTAGTTAAATAGAGCTATGGAGTATATATTAATAAATACACATATACTTACCGTTGTAGTGAAACTTAAAGCTTGCGCCTATAAAAAAAAGCTCTCCTCTAAAGTATTTCGATTCTGGATAGACCATTTTACCAAACTTCAACAGCCCATTAAATATTAGTTAAATAATTATTACCCCCATTAAACTAATTTAAACGTCTTTTAATACGTAACGGGTTACATGGCGTTGCATTTTTCTTTTATTTTTCCTCACCTTTTACGTTCTCTGTCTATCTACACTTTTGGTTTTTTAGTTTATATCCTAATATTATTAAACGTTAGCTTTGTATACTGTGACAAACCGCCCCTTTTTTTATTATATTGTTGACTCCTTACGCTTTATATTTTTTTTACAAATCTTTTGTTTTCCAATGGAAAACCACGTAACATATAGACTTTAAGCCTGCCTTATTTTTCCAAATATCTCGCTCCACACACTCTATCTCTACACTCCAAACTCCAATAATATATTGGATTTATATTAACTTTGAATCTGCGTATAATTTAGCGTTACTCTCATAAGACCAAGCAATCAAGAAAAACAAGTGTAATCAGTGGTTCATTTGACATTTGTGCCTGACAACTTGGGAAACCATAAAACATTAATTCGCACTACAAACGTAGGTATATGTCCAATTATTATATATATATATATATATATATATATATATATATATATATATATATATATATATATATATATATATATATAGAGAGAGAGAGAGAGAGAGAAAGAGAGAGAGAGAGAGAGAGAGGCACGGTGGGGTAATGGATATCAGCTTGGATTGAGGAATTGCAGAGCCGAGTTTGAATCCAGGTTGAATCCGTTACATTCACTTACGTGCTAATACCGTTGGGAAAGGTGTGAATCCACTTCTTCTCCCTCCAGCTATGGGTTAAATAGCAGGACAGACTGGGTTCTATAGCCTTGGATGGCAATTGGTCTAGGAGAAGGACAACTCTGAATTCAAAACCTGAGGGGGATAATTTGGGGACCTTGTGGCACGTAGTGCACCAGGTTTCTGTATTCGGCCCTTCAAAAAGTGTGGATGGTCCTGCACAAAACGTTCACCACTATAATCAAATCTCATGTGCCGGTGTCGGGCTGTCATTTTTCCTGGAAACTGATCTGCTTGACCCTCATACGTCGAAACCGACAGGAGAATCGATATATATATATATATATATATATATATATATATATATATATATATATACGGTATAATTGTATTTGGTCAGCAATCCGTTTTTATACAACTTTCGTTAAAAAATATTGACATGGTACTGTGGCTAAGTTTTATTTTTATTTAATTTTTCTTGTTTTCTAATTTTATAATGTTCTTCTTTTCAGAACGTAAATTATGAAGAAATTGCCTCATTTTTTTTTTTTTTTTTTTTTTTCTTGTATGTGCGAGCGCTTTCGGCTATATTTTAAGCCACTATGAAGGATGATTTTATTTTTACTTTTAACTGAATGTACGGATTATTTTCATGTATGCATCTAGAGTTATGGGAATGTTTATTTTATTTTATTAGTGTCCATGTTCATAGTTGATATTATTGAATGTTGTCTTTTTCATCTTTAATAATGCTTCCATTATTTTTAACCTTTTTTACACGTGGATGAGTCTATTATACATGTATTTTCTACGAATATGTTCCAGATAGTGTTTAGTAGGTCTCCAATTGTATTTAAATGAGACCTAATTGAGCTATGGTCAGAGAGATGGCTTCTTGTTAGGCATGTTGTGGTATATTCTATAGTTATTTATTAATTTGGAGTGATTAAGAACACGGTTCTACAAGGAATATGGGATTTCTTAAAAATATTGGTTGTCTGTAATTTGGATCTTGCAGGTGAGTTATTACTGTTGACAATCAGGTTAGCAGTTTAAATTTGTTATAGTAGATATATACTTTAATTTTTTTTTTTGTTTTTGCGGATTGGAATTCTATATTTCTTTATAATATTTCTCAGGAAGGAGTCATTCTGCTTAAAGTTACCATGCATTTCAGTTTTTATATAAAATAGAGAATTTCTACATAATTTACGTCTTCAAAAGAAGAACTGAGAACAAAAAAATTAAATAAAAACTTAATCGCAGTATCCCGTGAATTTAAAAAAAAAGTCTGTGTACATATATATATATATATATATATATATGTATGTGTGTGTGTGTGTGTGTGTGTGTGTGTGTGTGTGTGTGTGTGTGTGTGTGTGTGTGCAAATATATAGAAAAATAGGAAAGAATCGTTAGGTTAATAATCCGATGTTTTTTAGTATTTTCGTTTTTATTTAAAAAAAAAAAAAAAAAAGACCGGTGTGTACAGCTTGGTTTCAAACTTTTTCCTTAACCGATTTTAATTAAAATGAAAAAAAAAGATTTTGATTAAAATCAATACACAAGTAGAGCCTATATTAAAATTAGTTTCTTTAATAATATGATTCCATCGCTACATAAGAGTTCTCATGTTTCAAAAGCAAAAGCTAAAAACTTAAATTTAATTATAGAAATTATATTCAATTAAAGTAACCAGCTATGTTTCATCCTCAAGCGAATTTTGGAATCAAAATTTTCAAAAATGTTCTAAAATTCGCTGAGATGAAACATAGCTGAGTACTTTAATTGAATTTAATTTATATTATTTACATTTTTCGAACTTTTGTCCTCAAGGACACATGGAACAGTCGATAAAGGCGTTGGTTAGATCCAGTGACAGGACTCAAAGAGTGTGAGTTCAATACCCGGTTAAGGCAGTGAATTTTCAGAGGGAGATTAACAGAATCTAAATGATAACTAACGTGCATTAAACATGGCACGTGGAACTAGAACAGTCTACCCCAGTGAGCGAAATAAAGGGTTAAGTTCGACATTCAAACCACCGGAAGAAGGCCGGAGCGTACAGCGGCCGAAACGTTGTAATAAATATGGCGACAAAGATGAGGACAATAGTTCGAATAATGTAAATAATGTACATAGTACCTCATCTCAAAAATATAGACGGATAGTGAATTTAATTTATATAATTAAATTGAAGTTTTAGCTTTTTGAAACATGAGAACTCTTATGTAGCGATGGAATCATATTTTTTAAATTATTTGATATATATATATATATATATATATATATATATATATATATATATATATATATATATATATATATAAGGTTAATGTTCAGAGTTCAATCAGACCAGAAAACAGTAGTGTTAAAAATGCTCAATACACGTCGGAAAAATAAACGTAAAAATAACATGTAGATATTTAACTTAAAAAATCAGGAGGTCAGTTGAATCATTGGTTTCAACTTTACGCTATCATCAAGCGATTTAATCAAAATCATTTTTCAATTTAATTAAAATCGCCTGAGGAAACTTTCAGTTTGAAACCAAGCTGTATAAAACTAACGTTTAATAATTATAGGATATCAACTGAAATATAAACTAAAACATAAAAAGAGTGGATAGACAGAGAACATAAAAGGTGAGGCAAAAAATTAAAAGTAAAGAGGAACGCCGTGTAACCCTAACCCGTTACGTATTTATAGACGATTAATATATATATATATATATATATATATATATATATATGAAAACATTTTATAAAACTTACATGGAACTATTTCTTATTTAACAGTTAAAATATTTAATCCTTGAAAATGGCTAATTGTATAGCCGAAAGCGCTCGGATAAAAAAACAGTTTTATATAATTTATCATTTAAAAAAATTATTATTCTCGCATGAGAAATTGTATAAAAAACTAAATAAAAGCACCTTCTCTTTCGTATTCAATGAAATGTGCATATATATATATATATATATATATATATATATATATATATATATATATACAATGTTCACATTTTCTCGCTCTCCCCTGTTGTTTTTGTCTTACAATTTTCTCTTTGTTTTTCATTCTTTCTCTGTTTTTATTTTTCTATATGTCTCCCTCCCTTTTAATCTGTACCTTTTTATTCTCTCTCTCTCTCTTTCTCTCTCTCCTTCTCTCTCTCTCTCTTTCTCTGTGTGTGTGTGTGTGTATAACCTTCTGCCTTTTCTCAAAATACGAAAAAATAAATCTTATGAAAAATGGTAGTTCACTGGCGACATCTTTTCCTTGAGTTTCGCCTAAAATACAACGCTGTGTTTTGGCAGTCAAAATCTAACAGTCGCGCCTCGCATAATTTCAAGCATGCTAAATCTCCGCGACATTCTATTTGAGAGATAAACATTCTTTGGAATGACATTGAAACTTTCAACGTTCATTTCCTCACTTTCACTGTTTATTTTCAACATTCACTGCGTGCATCAGAGTTTCTCTTTTGTCTCTTAAAACAAATCGATTTTTTTTAAAAACAAATATTATTCTTAAGGTCAATCACTCGTTTCTTTAAACTTTATCCGATTTACTACTGCGAATGTGCCTTGAACAGGCAACATTGTGATCAGAATGTTCTGATATTCTTTGGAAATAAGTGATAATAGATTTGCAATTGAATCTTTAATGTGTCTTTTTGAGATATTATTTAAATATTTTTTTCTTTTAATTTAACACGTTTTTTTTTTTCCATTCTCTCATTTTCTTTCTTCATTCTTAATTTTATTCCTTTTTTTCTTCTGTTTTATTTCCATTCTTTGCTTCTTTATTTTCTTTTCATACTATTCTTCTTCTTTCTTTCTTTCTTTCTTTCTTATTTACTTTCTTGTTTCTTTCATTATGACTTATCTTCTTTCTTCATTCATTTTCTATCCATTTTTTCTCTTACTATATTTTCACATCTCTTTCTTTTTTTCTTATTTTCATTCTGTTGCTACCTTCTTCTTTCAGTTTTCTTTTTTCCATTTTTCCTTTCTCATACGCTCGTTTCTTCCTCCATACCCTCGTTCCTAAATATATTTGATTTTTTCTTTCTTTTCTTTTTTCCTTCCTTCCTTCCTTCCTTCCTTCCTTCCTTCCTTCCTTCCTTCCTTCCTTCCTTCTTTCTTTCTTTCTTTCTTTTATTTTCCTTTTATTTGTTTATTTATTATTTTTTTTTACTATTTTCGTTTTGTTTTTCATTTTCTATTTATTATATACCGTAGCTATGGACACTACTGAATACGTTCCAATCCACATAAATACGTTGGCACTATTGTATGTGGGGTTAATATACTAAGTAGTCCACCACTAGCAGTGGTTTACCTACTTCACGCCGCTGGTGAGTGTTGTATTTTGTTGATATTATCAAGTTTACGGTTTCATTTCTAACCCCTGTTTTGCTTGTTCCTCATTCAGTAACCTTTTCTAGGTTACAACACTATTCGTCCATCTTTGTTTTTCTCATTCCTTTCTTCCGCCTTTTCTTTGTTCCTTCCTCCTGTTTTTTTTTATTTCTACTTACAGCATGTTTCAGTTTTCTTTTCTTCTCAAATTTCTTTCTTTCTTCCTCCCTCGTTTTCTTTCTGTCTTTCTTTCTCTTGGGGAGAGAGAAAAAGAAACGGAGATTATTCCTAGACGAAAAAGATAACATCATCTCATAATATCTCACTCTATCTACATTTCTCTTTCTTTCTTTTTATTTTCAACCACTCGCTTTATCGCTTTCTTTCGATTTTCTTTCTTTTTTTTTTCATCTTTTTCTTTCTTACTTTTATTTTCATTTTCTTCCTAATTTTCACTTTCTAATCATTTATCTTTTTTCTTATTTCTTTCTTCAACTTTTTCTTTTTTTCCTTCTTTCTTTCTATTTCACCTTATACCATTTTTGTTCTAGTTTTCTTTCTTTGTCTCTTTTCTTCTTCTATAATTTCCTTTCTTCCTCCTTTTTCTTCGTCTTTCTTTCTTCTGTAGAGTGGGCAAGAGAAGGGCAGAGATTATCCACAGACGAAAAAAAAGTTTAAATCACTATTTTAATGTAACACTTGAATTGTTTAACATTAGTGTGAAATATACATAATGTCTCAGGAAGACAAAGAGAAAAAACATTAAATTTTTTAACATTTAACTCACAAACCAATAGTCTGAGCTAAATCAATATTTAAACGAGAATGTTTTAGAAAAAAAGCATCTAAAAAGATAACACAGATTTCCGTTCAAACTTGGTAACAAAGTGAGAGAAGACAAAACGCTTCTGAGGAAAACTTACAATATTTGCAAATAATTTTGAACAAGTAAATAGTTTTCATAAAAATATATATACATACACACATATATATATACATATATATATATATATATGAATCGAAAAATATATAGCAAAATATATATCAAATATATATATATATCAAAATAATATATATAATATATATAATAATATATGCATCAAATATATATATATATATATATATCAAAATAATATATGCATCTAATATATATATATATATATATATATATATATATATATACATATATGCATCGAAAAATAATTCATATTTATCGGTATCTCACTCTTTTAAACCGTTATATAACTCCTATCTTTAAAACTTCTCTCTGTTAAATTTGAATCCCCACCTTCATCTTTAGGCCTTCCTTTTCTTTTTTCTTTTATTAGACCCTCTCTCTAGAGCTTTCATACATTTCCTTCTCACACTTGTTTCCCGCTTCAACATAAACTCTCACTAAAATTTTGCTTTTTATACCCGGAGTTATATTTTCCGATTTCTTTTTGAATTTGTTCGTCTGATGAATTGGATCGTGATTAGGATTCCAATGTAATAAATTATAACCATGGAATACTAGTGTTTCATCCTTCATATATATATATATATATATATATATATATATATATTGCATGTAACGTTCAACAAACAATAGTCAGTGCAAAACCGGCTTTATCTCTTTTAAAAACACTTTTGCATAAAATATGTTTTGACATTTATACACTTGCCATAAGATGCTATTTACAAAGCGTAGATTAGTTTGGTACGAGGCCAATAAGTCTAGCGTTATGGTACACCCCGGTGAGAATCGATCTCGCTATTCAGCAATAACGATCTGCGATAGCAGCTTGATAACAATTACATCAGGACAAAAGTGTCCTATAAAGATTTACAGCGTCTTTTTGGGATATCTTTAATCGATCAAAAATAATTTCAGCCATCGTACATTGAAGTGACCGTTCCAAATCACACAAATATTCCTTATTGTTATTTATTTTTGAAGCGGCTCAAAGATAATCTTTAACTTGGCATCTCTGTATGATTGTAACACGATTCTGGGTCAGCCTGGTCAGCATTGACCAGAAATTCTGATCCGTGACACACGCTGCATATAACGGAAGATGTCTTGGTCCTCAGGATCGTAGTACGACGAATTGATTGCAGGGTCAATCCCACGCTGTTCGATCCTGTCGTGGGTCAGCGGTCGTTGATCGCTGTCCACTTCGGTCCACACCTTGCACTTCCCATGTTGTATTTCTTGATCCCAGAGCTGTTAGGGATAGATTGACATCAATATCGCTGCCTTAACTCAAACCACATCATAAAACAGAGAAATATGTTCTTGCAAATGTAATAAAAGCGCAAACTTTTCTATTTGGTTTATGTAATTCTTAGTATAACAAAGATTAACCCTTCTCAATAAAATCTCTTCTGTGACACATTTGCCTATCGATGCAAGTTTCTTGGAACTGATCTCAAAGATGGGAATTCTCTCAACAGTTCACATGGTTCCCAGCAGCTCCTTCCTCGCTGTCTCGTCTTCTGTCTGCAATTCTAACTTCAACTGCTTGTGTCGCTCACGCGCTTCGCTTATACTGCCTTTGATTCAAAATCGGAAACAGGGTTAACAGTTTTTGCGGATTTGGGAGTCCCCCATGTATCTATATTGATGTAAACAAAGGTTCTTTTGTTATCTGGTTTATAATATTAATTATCTCTCGAAATTTGGGAGATCCCCTCTGCCTACTGGTATTGATTACAGATATTAGACGCCCTATAGCTAATTCCTTTTCTTATTTATGCCTCGCACCATTGCTTGCAAACTGAAGGAGTTAATTTCTCTCTTGGTATCTCATTTAAGTCCGCCACCCCACCTGTTTCTTTGATAACTCCGACTTTCAAATTGCGTGGGCAGAAAGGAGGTCTCGACTTTTAGTCATTAATTATTATTGTCTTTATATTTCCATTAATAGCAGCATGATCGCCCTCGGACCATTCACTAACTGAATTCCTTCAATGCAGGATAAAATTCTAAAGTCGGCGAGGCCATTTCCATCTGCTGACAGACAGGTATAGGCTAGTCTCTTGATTCTGCCTTTGTTCTCAAAATTATTAAATATCATTTTCAATTGAAACCCTTCTTACTTCATGGCAGTTATGAGGCATTGTCTCGTCACTTGCTCTTTAAGGCAAGCGGATATGCTGTCTCGTGCTTTTAAAACCCTCTCTCTCTCTCACTCTTTGTTCCTAGTCATATTCTAAATTAAACCTTTCTTTTCCTTTTTACCAGTGTCATATGAGGAATTAGACGCTATATGGCATTGCCTGTCGCAGTTTTTCTGTGATAAGTTCTCTGGAAACAGAGATCAAACCATCTTCCAAATCGTATTGGATCCACCTCGTTCAGTAGGCTTATTGATGCAACCCACTTAGAAAAAGGAATAATGGATACACCTGGTATTGTTGCTATCATGAAATAAGCAGATGTCGGTAGTTATACATTCTGAATGTCAAGCAATTTTGTGAATAGAGTCAAGATCAGATCTGTTTTCGAAATGAAAACGGACGAATTATTTCCCCGAGAGATTCTTTTCAGCAAATGTAAAGTCTGAGTTGTAGATCTCAAGCTTTCCTTGGCGGAGTTATGGAGGTTTGTGATCTATTTTATTTTAATAAGCACAAATATCAAGATTTAAATACTTCTTCGAACATATGATTCGTATAAACGCGTTTCTACATTCATCATTGGCTTCATCTTCTCCACTATATTTATTCGTGTATAATTCTGTTATAAGTTTTCCATATCATTTATCTAAAGATCAACGTTTTGAATACGGACTTGTGCTCATGGGTCCGGAAAAGAAGAGACTCATATTACTTTCCCCAACTATGTAAATCTCAGAATAGAAGCATGGCAGCTAACAATAGACTGCAATAAACTGTGGCGAAAATGGCCACCTAATTAACGTACAGTGTTCTGCAAACTCTGAATCGATATTTTCACTTCCATAATACAGCAAGAAAAATAATTTGGCCGAAAGGATCCATTCTCATTCATTTTCTGTAGAAGAAGTCTGAATGAAAAATGATTAAGCGTGGAGCAACTACGGCTGATATGAAAAGCTCTACATGTTAAAACAACCACACTAAGAAAACAAGCTCCTGTAATTGAACAAGGATATCTATTTGATTAATACATATAGGAATAAAATAAAGGAATACAATTAATCAACACGCAAGCCAAGAATAAAACAAATTCTCTGAACCCAGTAAGAAAAATATACTAAACAAAAAATGTAACAATGACCAAACAAAGCGGAAAGAAACAGAGACACTTAAAAAATAACGAATAATATTTCATTCTAAAACAAAACAGAAAAATATGCCGCGCAAAACAGGCCAGGCAGAGACTGTGCAAGTATTCGGCTTTCAAAGAGAGAAACTGTTTCTTCCTCCAACAATCGAGATGGATCCCTTAACAATATAAAATTGTATAGTTTGTGCACCTATTTCTGGGCATCATTGTCACTTAAATAACTAATCTGTCCCTGATAATTGCCAATGATCCAACTGTGTACGCCATGAACAGGTTAGCTGGCGCGTGTTTTAATGTCGGCTATTTTTCTTTTTTTCGGTTTTCTTTTTTTTTTTTTGTTCATAAAAATAGTTCGTTGAATTTCCTATAGTCATTTCGAGGACTCTGTTTTATTAGGTAATAAAATTTTTGGAATCTCAGTGTTTCGAAAGAATGTAAAATGAATTTAAAATAAATTAAATAAAAACAATGTCTACCGTTATGATCTCGCATCCATGTCCTGCAGACAAGAAAAGATGCGTTTAGAAACATTGCCGGCAAGGCGGGAAAAAGGAAACGAATTTATAATTATAGAAGTTGATTTAATTTCTCAGCTTAATTTTCATTTCAGATTTGATTGGGATGACTCGAGGGGAAGAATCACCCGAAAAGACATGTAATCATTTTGAGGTTTAGAATTCACGAAACTAATTAGCAAGTCGATTAACTTAATAGTAATAGCATTCAATCGTGTTTCTTCTTCCATCTTTTTTTTTTCCTGATATTCCTCAAGAGCTTCTTCACTTTTTTTTTATTTCTCTTTAATATTGTCTCCAACAAATTCAATTAGAAAATAAAAAGAAAGAAAGAAAACACTCCCGAACTGATGTATACGGTTTGGACGTGTAATGGACGGTGTAACAGGGAATAATCCCCCGTGTCACAAATACGTACACTACCTCCGCGGAATCACATCAACCTCCTTTCTTACGTATTTTAAGCCTTTTTATTATATATATATATATATATATATATATATATATATATATATATATATATATATATATATATATATATTATATTTCCATCTATGAAAGCTCAAAAAGGAATGAAGTTACTGAATGGAGAAAGAATACCTTGCTAGTCTTTATACTTCACTTTTGCGCAAACGACATTGCGAAAGGCATGAACTCTTATCTTCCCCTCCCTATGGGTTAAGTAGGATTGGGGACTGAATTTTCTCGCCTTATATAGCAAAGAGGAAAACGACCTTTCTTGAGCACTCTCCTGCGTGGGTACCTTTCTGAAAACTAAAATCATAACAATGTCAAAATGATCACCTAAACCCTTGCGAAAATTAACTGAGACAAAAAGAATAATTCCGTTATTATTTACGTTTTATATACAATATTTACATTATTCTGACTATTATCCTCATCTTTGTCGACATATTTATTACAACGTTTCGGCCGTTGTACGCTCCGGCCTTCTTCAGGTAGTTGGAATGTCGAACTGAACCCTTTATTTCGTTCACTGGATAGACTGTTCTAGTTCTACGTGCCATGTTTTAATGGATCTCAGTTGTCAGTTATCTCCTGTTAATTCACCTCTCCAGGTTCTCTACTGCCTTAACCGGGTATTGAACTCACACTCTTTGGTTCTTTTCACTGGATCTAACTAACGCTTTTATCGACTGTGTTATGTGTCCTTGACAGATATTTACTTTTTTCCATATTTTTCCAATGAAACATGAACCAGTGCACATGGTTGTACTTCGCATATTCATTCCACCAAGTCGTTCCCTGCAGATTGCCTACAGATTCTCGACTGGATTTAAATCTCAAGATTTGCCAAGCCAGTCGATAGTACTTTGATTTGCTCACTGGTAATGTTTGCCAGTGTGTTCGTGCAGCGTTACAATTTTCCTACACCTCCTTGAAGCAATGCCCATTGCAGACAATGGCCGTAGGGCAACTAATCGACAGTTCAGACAATAGTGTCTGGGCGCGATGCAAATCTGGTGTAATCACGGATGACGCAAAATTTTTCAAGGCCAAACAAATTTCATCATACACCCCGAAAATAGATTCATATTACTGCACACCACTGCAAATGACATAATCTGAGGAAAAACAGAAATCACTTACACCTTGTTACTCCAATGGGTTTAAAACGGACCGTATTTTGAAAAAAAGAAAACTAAAGCGTTTTTTTTTTCAATTAATTTGCAGAAGGCTGTACATAATCCAGAATTCTTACATTCTAATTTTACTTTCATACCACTTTCTCCATTCAGTAACTTCATTCCTTTTTGAGCTTTCATAGATGGAAAGTTAATACATATATATATATATATATATATATATATATATATATATATATATATATAATAATAATAATAATAATAAAAAAAAAACAAACACTAATATTAGTGTTTAAGCCTTTTATTATATCCTTACTCTACCTGGATTCTATCCTCTTGAAATTTTTATTCAAAAAATATATATGTATGTGTATGCTCCTATGTATATATATTTATATATTTTGCATATGTATGTCTATATTTACCACTAATATTATTTATATATATATATATATATATATATATATATATATATATATATATCAAAAAGATATCGGCGCAAAATGTGGAATCTAGAAAATACCTTGCTAGTCTTTATACTTCACTTTTGCGCAAACGACATTGCGAAAGGCATGAACTCTTATCTCCCCCTCCCTATGGGTTAAGTAGGATTGGGGACTGAATTTTCTCGCCTTATATAGCAAATATTCTAGAAGGGAAAAAAGTTGAAGATAGAAGGGCTCTATCAGTCTACCTTAACGAAGACAAAACACTTTTGATTGCAACACATGTAGTGCAGATATTAATCTAATCGATTATAAGATTCGTGAACGGGAAGCTGATATGTAACTTTAATTCGGTTATTTCGCCTCGATTAAGTTATGGCACACTTAATCCAATTACGAAAATCGCCAACCTGATCAGCTCAGGGTTATTTAAAAAGGAAAGAGTACAGATTAAATTTTCTTTTTGAAAATTAACTGTACAGATTGATAATCGGAAAGGGTTTCGCAATAATCCTCAAAACAGCAAGACCATTGCACTTATAAATGATATCCGTAATATGAGGCGTTAATTTATGGGTAACGTGTTTGGAGAAGTCCTTCCAGGGTTCATTATTGTGGGCCAAAATTCTTAACAATATAAGATATGCAGATTACACAGTGATGATAGAAGACATTGAAATGAAACCACGAAACATCTTACAGAACATAGCGAAAAAAACGGGCTAGGCATAAACTACAAAAAGTGAGAATGCCTTGTTACCAGCAAAAGGATGAGTCGAAAATTCATTATTATAGGTCGGAAATACTAAAATCAAGCAGTTACAGAGATTTAAATTTGTGGGAATGTTCCAATAGAGAAGGGAAAGTGCGACACTGGAACCCGAAGATGTATTGGGATGGCCAAAGATGCATTTCAAAAGCTAAGCAGAGTATTAAGAGACAGGAAAATTTCGTTAGAAACAAAGAAAAGACTACTAAACAGTTACGTGATATCTGTCCTCTTTTAGTCGGTGAATGTTGGACAATCTCCTCAACGATGAGGTAGAGACTTGAAGCAACGGAAATGTTGTTCTACTGAAAGAGGCTGATGATACCATGCGCCGAAGATGCGAGTTACAAACCAGGTTTTGGAGATAATGGAAACAAAAAGTAATTTTGATGACAGAAATAAACAACTTTTTAAAATAAAATTTCGGACCTGATAAGAATGAGTAAAAAATTTTTTAAAAATAATCAAAAAATACTTTGGTGTTTCTTCTTAAGAATGATATATATATTTAAGCCGATAAAAATTTATTACATCATTTTTTTTTCATGCTAATTTTTTTGTAGCAATTTTGTGGAGATACCTATGTTTACTGTATCACTCTCTATCAGTGTATCTCTGTTACTCATTCCCCCTTAGGTATTCACCGGCAGCAGTACAAGTACACACTGGTCGAGTCCACTTGTATGAAAAAGGGGTGGACCCCAGAACAGTAACATAGACACGTACCCGAATGGTTAGAATGTTTGCATTCCAACCACGAAGCCAGGGTTCCAGTTTCACTATGGACGATTTTTCAAGAAATCATCTTTCTGAATTCTTGATGTTACCTGCCTTTCGAGGCGATCCTAGCTTTGCACGATATAGGAAAACATTAGTTAAAAGTATATTGCAGCACGTTTTAATCTGTCTTAAAATCAACCAAGGAAATATATTTTTTTTAATTTTAACATTATCTTTGAAATCCTCATTTTGGATAAATTGGCGACTTTTATATTTTCGATTGCAATTTTAGAAAAGAGGAAAATTTTGAATACAGCCCACATACATGACGTAATTAATTTTTAATTTTCTCCTCGCAATTTTCCGGTAACTGGTCTTATCTGAATGTTTACCTCATTGAAACTACACTTGTGTATCCTTTAAACGCCTGAGCCTCATAGACACTTGTGAAATGTTTGTTAAAACCTAAGTTGCGTAATAATGTTTCCCCTACTGAAGAAGCTTGGTTGGTTTTTGAACTCTGAAAAACCTTTATTTTGCAATCAACACCATCACTTGATAAGACACCAGTAGTGCGTGAAACAAAATTGCAATTTTTGTAGTGATGTTATAACATGCCTATGTTATAATTTTGAATATATATATGTGTGTGTGTGTGTGTGTGTGTGTGTGTGTGTGAACAATAACAAATATTAAAAAATCAAAATATTCAGACATCTTGTATATTAATATTCCTTCGTTTTTATTATTATTTCATTTAGATTCGACTAGTTTCAACCAACATGGCCATCATCAGGAGAAAATAATTTCTGCTTGCTGGTAGCAGTAAACTACAGAAATGAATGGCTTGATGGAGAAAATTAACTTTTGTTTATAGTTTTCATTTGTTTTTTTTTTATTTTTTTAACATGAATTTTGGTCAGTCTTTGTGTTGGACAAACGGTCTCTTTTACGTTGTTATTTGAGATAAGAGCTGGATGAATTCATGCAACTCTGAATTCCCTTGGTCATTTTGACAGTTTTATTGGTTCCTGGAAAAAGGATGTGTCTCTATTAAGTGTGTGCGTGTTATTTGGTTCTTAGGGAGGGAGTGAGTATGATGTGTGTAAGTGTCTATATTGCTATAGGTGTATGTTATCATTTGGCTCATTAAATAGACCGAAACGTCCGACGTCGACTTTATTTTAACATTAATACTACATAAATGCATATTCAGATTTTTGTTTTTTCTGTATTTTTCTTTCATATATATATATATATATATATATATATATATATATATATAATAGTCAACCAGAATACAAGTATATGGTAATTGAAAATAACGTGACAATATAGCCTAAGTAAAATCTATTAGTGTATTCGTTTACGTCACAATGTTTTCCCTATTAAGTGGTGTTTGGTTGGCTTCTGAACTGAATAAATTTGAGTAAATATTATTTGGTCTACTCAGTATTGAGCACTCTTTTTACGAAAACCATTTTGATTTTCGGAATTTTATTCAATCTGTATCAACCCTGTTCTTGGGTATACACACACACACACACACACACATATATATATATATATATATATATATATATATATATATATATATATATATATATATTGAATTAAGGTATATATAAAATTGTTCACTTAGCTTCCTTAACATATAAATGTGTAGTGGGAGAGATCGAGTGAGAACGAAATTTCTAAAAAAATATTTGATTTTTAATAAAATATATTTGATTTTTAATCATAATCATAAAACAGACTAATGAATACACATTAAAGTCAGAATTTGAATTTTTAATAAGATTTCTCCTACGTTCAGGAAGGTCCACGAAATATAATACTCTTAAAATAAACGAAGCAATCAGAACATAAGCAAAATTATATTATGACAAAAAAAAAACACTTCATGATTAAATTCTGCTCTCGTCAAAATAGCCTCGTTTAACCTTGATTACTGCAGCCCAAAATCTTTGGCATTCGTTGTAAACGTTTCTCAAATTATAAGATTGATAATTGATTCCATGTTCTCTCAGGATGATGTACTTTTCATGCATTTCCTTTCTTTATTGTATGTGAAATAACATACCTTGGATAAGAAAGTGTAGTCTTTTCCCGTGGGAATCTTTCACGATTTTGAATTGATAGCAGTTGCTATGCTAAAGCGAAAGAGACAAGTTTATACCGCCATTTAGTCTATAGTTATTAGCTTGATCAGAAAATAATATCGGATTATAGAATCCACTTTTAATCTTGAATTAATGTAAACAGTAATTTAATCATTCAAAATAAAGCCACGAGAGATTTATTCTCTTTATATCAACGAGTTACAAATTATGTTATTACGATAAAACTCTAAAGGTTTAGACGCCAAGAAACCTTTCAAAGCATCTTCTATGCAACGAAATGTCTTTTGCTTTAAAGAATTTTCAGGATGCTTGAAATAGTTATTTAGTTGGCAACACATCAAGCTAATATGGTGGTTGTGTTAAAATCTCTAATCCCAAGTTGTTGAGTCGTTGCAGTGTCATCCTGGCAAACCAGGCCAAGCATTGTCAATTATCTGAATTTGGCCTTGTCGATTAAACAATGCCGTTGGCATTTTGCTCAAATGAATGTGTATTACATCCAGGTGATGACAGTAAACTTTGGTTGTGATGCTTTGGCGAGATTCCAGAAAACTGTAATGGATAACGCCACGGGTGGACCAGCACAGAGTCACCATAATCTTCTGTACGTACAGTTTAAGTTTTGGAAAGAAAGTGTTTAGATCCTTCGTTATGTTCGAGTTTTCGAGATGATGGTTCAAGATTGTCATAAATGCACCATTTCTCATTAATATTCATCACAAATAGCTGAATCATTCGAATTTCGCAGATGCAGCCTCGAAGACACTTCAAAACGTCGAACTCTTACTGTCACTGTGGAACGCATTTATAGGGTTTCTTCACCTTAACAATTTTCATGAGATGGTCCGATATTTTTACAAGACTTACACTCCATTATCTGAGACATTCCTCTGACACTTTGACACGTGTTATGTTTGGCTAATGTTTCAAGATTGTCAATTGCAGATGGACATCTTCTGCCACCGTTATATTCCTCATATCCCCATCTGCGAAACTTCAAATCTCAGTGACGTACTCTGGTTCCTCCACCCCGTGCTAAAGAAAAAGGAAATTAAAGTAAATTCATTCCATTACTTTTTCATGTTCAAGATAACGGGTATATAATATTTTCAATTGATTTCTGAAAGAGATTGATATAAAATTAACAAAGAGGAATGGGTAATATATTTTGTGCAACTATTATAATAAGTTAGATGTCCATTCTAAAAATAGGACATATATTTCCGAACAGTCATGATGGAAAACAATATGGTTAACGTCTTTTTGCATTTTTGCGAATGTGAATACAAACGACGAGGCAAGAATTTGAATTTTTTCGGCTTGGTAACTATTATGCAAATTTTATTCAAAATGATCGTTCTCATATTGAAAGAGCTGACATATCAGCATGAATTCTTTAAAGAATCTTGAAATTTGGCAAACGCTTGGTTTGCTAATTCTAACGTTGAACATAGGATAAAATAATATACGTTTTCAGCATGTTACGCATTTTTACGGGGAAAAGCAGATTGTTTTAAAAATTATTGCAAAAATAAATATATGTCGAATTTCAATGACATTTTTAGGAATTATTCACAATGAATGAAATTATATTTGATTTTTTTTTTACATCTGTTACACCCACATCAATATATTTTATGAAATTTCGATAAATTCAAATTCGATAAATTTTCAAATTATTAGTTAAAAGCAGAACTATGTGTATAATTTAAATCTTCAAAAAAGATGGCAATATAAATATTAGACGTTTGTCACATTCGTAATGCCCGTTGTAGTAAAGAATTTGTAATCGTAGATACAACTATAGTACGCCGTTGAAATAATATTGGTGCCAGACGCCTACGAATACCACTCACACTAATAGCCCTTGATCGATAATACTCGCTCGTAATGTAATCCGCATAGTGATCCGAACAGAGAAATAGTTTAATAATAGAGTAGAGAATAGCGGTTCATATAGTAATAGAGGATAGGGTAGAAATAGCGATTCGAATAGTAATAGAGAATAGACTAAAAATAGCGATCCGAATAGTAATAGCGGATAGAAGACAAATGGTGATCAGTATAGTAATAGGGAATTGACTAGAAATAGCGGTCCTTATGGTAATAAACTAGAAATAGCGCTCCATATAGAAATAGAGGATAGACTAGAAATAGCGATCCGTATAGTAATAGAGGATAGAAGACAAATGGAGATCAGTATAGTAATAGAGAATAGACTAGAAATAGCGATCCGTATGGTAATAGAGGATAGACTAGAAATAGCGATCCAAATAATAATAGAGGATAGAGTAGAAATAGCGATCCGTATAGTAATAGAGAATAGACTAGAAATAGCGATCCGTATAGTAATAGAGGATAGACTAGAAATAGCGATCCAAATATTAATAGAGGATAGAGTAGAAATAGAGATCCGTATAGTAATAGAGAATAGACTACTGGGATAACGATCCAAATAATAATAGAAATAGCGATCCGTATGGTAATAGAGGATAGACTAGAAATAGCGATCCGTAAAATAGAGAATAAAATAGCGATCCAAATATAATAGACTAGAAAATAGAGATCCGTATAGTAATAGAGAATAGACTAGAAATAGAATAGAAATAGCGGATCCTAGAAATTCAAATAATAATAGAGGATAGACTAGAAATAGCGATCCGTATAGTAATAAATATCGATCGTTTTAATAGAGGATAGACTAGCTATTTTAGCTGTCAGCTATTTCCTATGTATATGCGTTTCCTCTATGGTCACGTGGCCTAATTAATTCAGTAAAGGGATCGTCTGTGTTTGTTCTCTGGTGATCTATACTGAAACTCAAGTGTCAGCAGTGACATTTTATTCCTATATAACATTACTTTTTCCAGTGTTGATTAGAGTTTAATTCCTAAACTTTTGTTCAAAATAGTGTGGTATGTCAATATAATGATTTTATCATTATTGTGGCTTCAAGTAACATGTGCTATTCATGGCCTGATTATTCTACGTGTAGTCTATACAAAATTTATTGTAAATCATCGATCATGACAAATGTTTGGTTCTTGATTTCTTTTTTGCCTTTTTCATAATTTCTTATTGGAATTCTATATCTGAATAAAGTCCAACGTCATTTCCTTTCTAGCTATTCACGCAGACACATTGACTTCTCAGCCAAAAAAGAAAATATGACTGCTATTTCAATAGTTACTAATGTCGACACTCGACAACACTTGAATGTGCACCACATGACTCCACTTCAGTATTTGACGAATTTTCTAAGCCAACCTTAATTAGGTTGACTCAAAACTATTAGAACCCACTTCACTATTGTTCGCCACTTCCCGTCTCATACGGTTGTTTTTTGCTTCTTGGTTAGCGTCATTTCTTTTTTATTCATTATGCTAATTTAGCTTCGTTAAACAAATTCAACACTCGATGGCACGTCTGAGTTAGTTTTTATATCCGCATGAGATGTCTATGCATCCAGCTATGCTTCTAGTGTCATCAGTCAGATGACTTGACTTAAGTCCGTAAACACCGACTCCAACAATCTTGCGACCGCTTTACACCTTTCTTTCAATGGCAACTCCAACAAAAGACATTGAATCATTGCATCGTATTATGATAATTCAATGTGTATTTAATTAGGCATTAATCAATATATCCATTATTTACTGTATATGAAAAAGAGAAAACTACAGAAATTAAAATATAAGCAACAACAGTAACCATGGAAAATAATATTTTAAAGATTTTTTATATGAATGGATCACGTTGTAACAAAGCCTTTATTAGCGCGAAATTCGAAAGCGGTCTAATGAGTTCAAATCCCCATCTGAGTCAATGACATTTATTTTCCCCCAAAAATGCCTTTATGAAAAATCCTAGCGGAGCTAAATAGCGGGAAAAGACAAACTGGCCTCTGAAGTCTTAGTTGCTAAGCAGTCATGTAGAAGGAGAACTCTGAATTGAAAACCGATTGAGCTGAGGAGTGACAACTTCGCCCCGTAAAAGAACCAAAAAACTATACTTTACAGAAACCATAGAAGCAACGTCAAGCGTTGTGAGTCCGTGGTCTTCTTCTACAACTAAAGGAGGCGGAGGAAAATATGAATAAAACTCAGAAAGAGTGGTGCGAAATTTCGCTACCGAAATGACACTGTGAAAGCCAATTTTGCTTACCTGATCACTATCGGCTGTTGACACCTTCAATGTAAACCCCCAAGTAAACTAGGTACCCCATGCAAACGACAGCGTCTTTGATGAAGTCATTCTTAGAACCCTGGGCGGGAGAGGTCTAAGTTTGATTAATTAAGTTGATTACTCATTTTTGCAATAAACTTCCGAGTCAGAAACTCGACCAAAGTCTAAAGCATCATCTTATTCAACACATCATTTGTTAAATTCAGTTCCGCTGTTCGTACGAACTCTACAATCAAAGTAAAAAAAACTTTCGCTCTCTTCCCAGGTTTGAGATGTTCTATTTTTTCAGTTGCCTAAGTGAAGCGATTCCGAAAGAATTAGAAGTCCTAACGGAATTCATTTCTAGCGGCCACAATCTTAACAACATAAGATATGCAGATGACACAGGGTTGATAAGAGAAACGGGCAGAAAACTACAAAAATTGTGAAAGAAAGCGACTAGAGCAGATTGTTAGACATTTTCATGACGGTCGTCCTCGAGTATTGAATCCAGAGGTTGGCAGTGAATATTTCGGAGACAGTAGGAAAGCGTAGTGGAGGTTCGCAGTGGATATCACAGCAGAGTGTAGTTTATCCTTCTCCTGGTCGCCTTTGGTCCTTCCGGTAGGAGGAAACAAGATGGCCGCCTTTATACACTATGAATACAGTGTTGTGCGGCTTCTGATTGGTCAACCTTCTATTGGTCGACTATAAAGGGAAATAAGTCATTCTGACTCGCTCTCTAGTTATGTGTTATATACCCAAAAAACCGTAACACAGATTAAACTTCAATGGCAAGAAGGCATAATGCATAGTTGTATACAAATGGGACAGCCCAAAATGCAAATTACACATCAGAGATACAAGAATCGAACAAGTACAAAATTGAAAATGTGGCACTGAAATCAAAACGCACACTGGAATAGCAAAAGATGCCTTCTAAAAGCTGAGCACAGTATTAAGAAACAGATGACCAACAACACGTTTTATAGCAAAATTACCAATAATACATTTCTCTAAAACAATTATCGACAATAAATTTTATCGAAACATGAACAACAATGCATTTTGTAGCAAAATGGCCAACAAGATATTTTATAATTAAATTACCAACAATATATTATTATGATAAAATGACCAAATGTCATACATGTATGAAAAGTCTTTGTTTGAACTTGAGTATCTAGGCAATGGAAATGTAGACCGCCATTTACTATAAATACAGATATCATGCCACTAACTGGGTGGTTGCAATTATGTGATGAACTATTGAATTAACCCGTACGTTAAAGTCGAATGTCATATGTTTCAATACGAACTGGTTCTTTTCTTAGTAGCTCTATGCAATCGTGTATTAATTAATAAGTAATCAATAATCTTTCCATTGACTCTTTATATCTTTGTTGTTAATGTATTTCAATTACGTTTGGTAATTAAATACTTTATTATTTTACATTGAAGTCTTTCTGTTATTACTTGTATTATGTACGTGTGATGGTTTACAAAATCAAGAATACATTTTTTTTTTAACAAAATGACAGTCAATACATCATTAAAAATATAAAAATATATTTTATAGTAAAATTACCACCAGTACACTAAAATAAAGTACCAATACTACATTTTATCATCGATAAACTATATATCTAAAAAAAAATACGTTTATTCTGAAAGTATAAAATTATGGAAAAAATATCTATAGTTGAACGACTAAAATTGTATTAAAAATATTTAGATTTCGGCATTAAATAACCTACTAAGCAAAATCAATGAACCAATTAAATATAAACCCCGAGAATTCCTGGACCCTATAACCTTAATATATTTAAGTCAAGGGTTAATAGTTATCAACTATGTTCATTGATATAATCTTCACTTCGAAGCAACTCATTTGTTTCTATTCCTATGCCTCCCATTATCAATCTTAACCATTTTACCTGTAACCCTCTAGCGTGAGTTAATCTCGAGCCTTGAATTAGATGACATTTGGAAAGTAATCTTTAATCATTCCTTTAAGTCTTGGCTTTTGTTTTCCTTTTCTATTTCCTAATGTTTTTATACATGTCTGCCATTTAGCATAGGCTTCGTATTCTTTTCCCTTCCTTTGAAACTCTCCAAAAACGCCATTACTGTACAACAGTAACGGATTATCTGTTAAGTCAAACTTTGCTCTTCTTACACGAAACGATGTATTAAAAAAGTGTTAAGAAAAAAACTTTCATAAAAAATATCCTCACGTTCGTTTGGTTATCCCCATTAGAGAGATTCTAAAATTGGGTCCAAAATTTCTTTGCTGTTTTTTTTTTCTCATTTCCTTGTTAATTAGACGCCAGAAAATGGAAATAAATAAAGCAGTGATTTAGTCGTTCTCATCAGTCATTTTTAAGTGAACAAAGCCGATGTCAGTTTTCTAAATTTTCCCTTGTGACTGCACAAAATTTGAACATAAGATTTACGTTTCTTTCCATGGAAATTGACGGCTCTTGTCTGAATATTTAATCGGTTCAGTCTATCAAGTATTATTTTTTTTATATTTCCCTTCATCTAACTAATTAGGAAACCGTTGTTTTTACAAATAAATAAAATAAATTATCTTCTTCTTCAAAACAATGGCGATTGTAGCTGTTCACAATCTCCTGTTCTTTGCTGATCTTTTTTTTTTTGTTTTATTTTATTTTTTTTTAAGCGTTTCACCAGAAGCAAGGCGGGAAACCACTAGCACGCAAGGGGTTACAGAGAGTTGGAGCGAGACCAAATAGGAGTGATAGAGGAAAGGATGAAGAGAAGGATAGGGGGATAGATCAGGGCATCTGGAGACGTCGATTGACATTACATTTGAATAGTTGAAGATTATAGCTATCAGGGAAACAGGAAAAGGGGAGAGAGTTCCACAAGCGAGAAGTGTGAGACATGAAGCTATTGGAGTAGAAGAGACGGCTACATTTAACAGTTTCGACAGTGAAAGGGTGAGAGTGAGATGACAGCCTAGTAGAACGCTTAAATTCATGAAGTCTTGGAACCAGCGAAAGCAGCTCCTCGGAGCAGTTACCATGAAAATATATGTAAAAAAGACAGAGGGGTCTTAGTAAATTTTGTATTTTTGTTATCTCCCCTAAAACTTGTTCCACCATTCATATACTCAAATTCGCTTGGCCGTTTTCCCACTTTCCCTCGATCTCTCTTGTGGGTATCATATTTTCCAAGCCCTCCTTCCTCATTGTATCTTCCAGATAAGTATATGTGCCCTTTGTGTTTCCATTTTCTCTAAAACTTCTTCATTATTCATACATTCGATGCATGGTATTCACAGTATCGTTCTGTAATACCATATGTCTGTTGCCTCACGGTTCTTCTTCATCTGTGAGGAGATTGTCCAGCATTCACTGTCATATAGGAGGACTGGTATTACGCAATAGTTCGGTACTCTTCCCTTTGCTTCTAACGCAATTTTTCTGTTTCTTAATACTTTGCTTAGCTTCTGGAAGATATATTTTGCTATTCCAATGTCCCTTAAGATATCAATTGCACTTTCCGTCTTCTATTTTCTAACATACATTTACATGCATTTCTGTTGAAGCAGTTATTTTACATAGACTTAACTGGTTTATATTTTTCTGGGATATATTTTTGACATACATTTATATTGGGATTACTTTTACAAACGTTTTTACTGGGAAATGTTTATATACGTTTTGCTGGATAATTTTCACATAAATTTTTCATGGTGAATTTTTACATATATTTGTAGTCGTGAATTTTTGACATACATTTGTCTTGGTGAAATTTTGACATATATTTGTCTTGGTGAATTTTTGACATACTTGCCTTGGTGAATTTTTGACATACATCTGTCTTGGTGAAATTTTGACATATATTTGTCTTGGTGAATCTTTTACATAGTCGCCTTGGTGAATATTTGACATACATTTATCTTGGTGGATCTTTGATATACATTTGTTTTAGTGAAAGGTTGACATACATATGTCTGGGTGAACTTCTACTGTGTAGATTGTTGACTCCTAGAGTATTTTTCACAGTGATTTATACTTCTGCTTTTTACGTATATTTATAGTGAATTCTTTCTCTATTATCATTAATATTATTATTAGTAGTAGTAATATTTTGACTGTTATATTTATCATACACCCGTTTGAGTAGACATAACTTTTTTAAAGGTGTAAATTTTCGTCTACTCTCTGTGTTTTCGATTGTATTAATAAAGTTCTTGTGCCTTGCCGGGGAATAAAAACATTCGCCTTCTTATAGATCGCTCACCCAGGAAAAGCCTTCACAGTCAAGCAAGGTTTAATTAGTTAAAACTAGAGAAAACAGGTAATCTTCTAAAAATAAATAAAATAAATATAGGAATGCATAAACAAATTAAAATAAATAAATAATTGCATAAAAAAGAATCACAGATCCTGTTAATTGTGTCTGGAGGGGAAATTAACAAACAACTCTAAAATCAAAACTACTTATTGAACAAGAGGAGTGAAATAATGGGGAAATGCAGACATTTAAATAAGCATTTACTTTGCTGCCTAAATTCCAATATAAAAAGTAAAGTAAGAAATGCAACATAAAACACAAACCAATGTATCTAACATCCAATCCATGCCAAACACAACCACAAACCACTAAGAAAAGAGTAACCACAGTACCAACAAATAATAACCAGCAAAATAATATCCAACCACACAAAACACACAAAAACCCCAACATACAAATCACCACAACTATACCCCTTACAAAAAGCAAAAAAACACTCAAAAGCTCTTTACAACACCCACAACAACAATAAATGCAATGTTGAGCAAATTGGATCGACCTGATACCTAGCTATAAGTTGTGTCATTCAGGGAAATAGCCAAAAAACACGCTTTAGAAGACAACATTAGAGAGGTATAATAAAGATATAACATAACATTATTCTTAGGACTCTTTCTCAGCGTATGAAGGTTAGGCACCTAAGTTTTAAGTTCCGAGGAACCAACAGCCTGCACATATGATTTATTTATAATAGTGAAGGCTTTATGCAGAATCAACCACATTTTTTGAAGAGCCGAATACAGAGACCTGGTGCGCCCTGTGCCACAAGGTCCATAAACGACACTCCGCAGGTTTTGAATTCAGAGTTTTCCTTCTCCTAGACTAGTTGCCATCCAAGCCTATCGAACTCAGTCTGTTCTGATATTTACCCAAGTAGGTACGGGGGGGAGTAATGGATAGCGGCTCGGATTGAGAAATCGGAGAACTTAGTTCGGATTCCAGTCGAATCCATTGCATTCATTTACGTGCTTATATCCTTAGGAAAGGTATGAATCCTCTTTATCTTCCTCCAGCTATGTTTTGTGTCTGTTTTACTTGTTTGTGTAGTGTGGCAATTTCAGTTAATTATGTATGTTTCTTATGAATATTCAAGGTAGCTTATATATTAGTTTGAGATTTTGTTATGCAAATTGAGGATTCTTTATTCTATCAAAGGTTATCTGATAAAAAAAAAATCATCGGCATGAACTTCAAACTCGCCAAACCCAGTTCAAATTCCCTCTTAATCTCTAAATCTTTTCTAGCGCACTATTGAGCTTGGGAAAGTTACGAATCCGTCCCAGTTTTCACCAGCTATGGCTTAATTAGCAAAGCAAAGGTAACTCAAGCATTGCGTGATAATCAGGCTCAACGAGAAACCACTACATTATTATTCCGAATCGACAATCATAAAGAAAATCCTTCTGTTGTAAGCCATCATCATCGCTTATATTTCTGAGGGAGGGGACATTATAAACATTATAAACTTATGTAATAGTTTATTGTTGTATTTATTTTTTAATTCTAGATATGTAGATAATGCCATAGGTGGAAAGATCCTGAAGATAAACACAGTGATATGAATTGAGGAGTGGTATCACCGTTTGATATTGGGGACATCTTTTGGCAAAGGTCAAAGAACAATCTTAGAGGGAACTGAGAATTTGGGCCAGAAGAAATTACCAGCTTAAAAGAATCTCAGAAAAAAAGATTTGAGAAAACATAAAAGCTCAATAACCAAGAAAATTGTATTAACCAATCAGAGAGTATTTCAGGAAACTAGTGTGGCAAATATAAACAAAGAGAAAAGGCACTTAGAAGATCAGGGACATTGTCAAAATGCATCAAAACAACAATTTTCCCATAAATATCACAAATAGAGAACTCGGTTTGACGAAGAATATGAGAAATAAAATTTCAGCTGTTTTTTTTTTAGGAACTTGGCAAACTGGATAGACCTGATACCTAGCTATAATAATAAATCGTGTCATTCAGTGAAATACGTCTTAAGGTCCTCGACAAAATCCAGAGACGGATATGCAATGCGGTTGACCCTGATCTGGCATCTCGTTTACAGTCGCTCACTTACAGACGTGCCGTCGCCTCCCTCTGTCTTTTCTACAAATACTTTCACGGCAACTGCTCCGGCGAGCTGTTTCCCAATCTGCATGAATTTAAACGTGCTACTAGGTTGGCATTTCAGTCCCACCCTTTCACTGTCGAAAAGGGTTAAATGTAGCCGTCTCTTCTATTCCAATAGCTTCATGAATCGCACTTCCCGTCTGTGGAACTCCCTTCCTCTTACTTGCTTACCTGATAGCTATAATCTCCAACTATTCAAATGTCAATCGACATCTCCAGATGCCTTGATCTATTCCCCGTCCTTCTCTTCATCCTTTCTTCTATCACGGCTCTTTACTATTGCTCTCCCACGCTCTGTAAACCCTTTGTGTGCTAGAGGCACTCACGCATTGCTTGGGGTGAAAAGTTAAAAAAAGAAACACAATTAAGAAGACAACATTAGGGAGGTATAATAAAAATATAATATAGCACTATAGTTAGATCACGTCAAGGTTGATGAGATTTAATGTAGAGATTTTTTAATCTTTTCGCCCCAAGCAAGGGGACAATACCACTAAAAAGCAAATAATATAACACCGAACAAGAAAGAATTGTAAAACAAAAGAATGTCTATTATTTTTTATCGAAACCAAACATAATATTGCTTTTTTTCTTCTCAAGTTTACAAATTCGTCAACAGATCAGCCAGAAGTATGGTTCACTGTGTCGTGAATAATAGTGAATGAGAATGAGACAGAAAATTGGGAGGATTGAGAGAAAGACAATAAAGAAACAGAGTTCCAGAAGACAGAAGATGGCGACTGATGTTGCAATATCATTTTTGAAGATTGTAGTTATCAGGGAAGCAAGAAATCGGAAAGGAGTTCTACAGGTGGGAGGAAAACAATCGTTAAAAGTGGTGGCTGTATCAAACTAGTTAAACATTAAAACGGTGACGCCTTGTTGCCAATCTTGTAGCAACCTTACATTCATATAGTGGAAGGACCAGGAAAAAAGCTCATTCGAGCAATTGCCATGAAAATATTTGTAGAACGGACAGAGGAGAGCTACGTCAAGTCGGTGAGAAAGTGACTAGCGACGAGATGCCTGGTCAGGACCGATTTTATTGCAGACCCTTATCTGGATTTTATTAAGAATCTCGAGATGCAGAGTAGGAGCAACAGACCAAGTATTGCAACGGTATTCAATACACGGACGGATGGTAGATTTATAAATGTGCAAGATGGATTATGATGCAATGAATATGCATACACCTGGGTTCCCCCTCACGGTAATATGATTGGCTGGTGTCAGCCATAAATACAGACTGATGTCGAGGTAAACGGCGACTCCTATTGGCTACGCCTATTGTCTTCGCTTATTGCCTACGCCTAATGCCTACGCCTATTGCCTACGCCTATTGTCTACCACTACGATGAGGACCAGTCCATTACGGTTACCTGCTAGATTGTCCTACTCGGTTACAGAAGTCCAAAACCACTTTGCTCCTTCGAACAAATATATCCCTTTCCGGGACATATCAGATTACGACGGGAATTCTTTTTTTTCGCGCGACACAGTGAAGCACCCTTCTCCGCAGCAGGCGTAACAATTGACCCCATGCATATAAATACACGGGTAGGATTAATCTTGAATGAATAGTACAAAACTAAAAAGATTTCAGCTGATTAGAAATTCTCTCACATACGTATTTTGCCAAAAGATAATTAAAAGACAAATATTGGAATGACTTCAGCCTTTAATCAAACTCGAAATTTCCTTTTCAGCTTTTACAGAAGTATATCTGAAAAGGAAAAATAACAAGCAAAGATAATATTTCGTATGTAATAAAGAGAAATCTGCTTGTAGTGTTAAAGTCAAAAGAGTAGAATGAGTAAAAAAAAAAGCCAACAGTTGAAAGACCGAAGTGAAGAAACCTATATAAAGTCTAAAATAAAATTAATAACA
Source organism: Acanthosepion pharaonis (assembly GCA_903632075.3). Classification (NCBI taxonomy): domain Eukaryota; kingdom Metazoa; phylum Mollusca; class Cephalopoda; order Sepiida; family Sepiidae; genus Acanthosepion; species Acanthosepion pharaonis. The sequence continues at coordinate 599,123 of CAHIKZ030000979.1, read as the reverse complement.
ATATATTTTATATAAATGGGAAACTGTTAATCAAACATCAAATATTAGTTTCTTTACGTTGTTTGTGTAATTATCTATAACTTAAAAAATATCTTCATAAGTAAATCTATTTACACCAAAATATGTTATATGGCTGACCTGTTGACGATATCGTAAACTTGATAAGAAAAAAAAACGATATATTATGGTTGGTTTCGATAAAAAATATAATAGACATTCTTTACTTTTGCGTTTCTTTCTAGTTCGGTTTTATTTTGCTCTTTTATAGAAAAAAAATGTAAGAAAACTGTTCAGCGCTAATTTTATCATATATTTTCCGTCATTACGATTTGCCTCTAAACATTATCTCTCAATATTAAATGACATATTATTTTTGCTTGGAACAGCTTTCATCGATCTATGCGTTGTATAATAACACACAGCGATTTGCTTTGTATATTGAGTTGCTCTAAACGTAATATAGTATCTAAAACATGCAAACGCGGGAAGAAATAAAATGAAGTCTAAAGAGAACAGGGACTCAGGCCGTAGCCGTTGTTGGAGCGGGAAAGTGGAATCGACATGGCGTCTGGTCCATTCTGTTCGTTTATTTTTGCTCTAACGCCCTTGGAAAAGGTATGAATCCATTTCTTCTGCGGTCGATAAATGTGAAATGGCACGGTAGATTGGGCATTGTGGCATTGGCTTTCAACCAGTCTAGAAGGGCAAATCTGGATTTAAATCCAGTTAGGAGTAGGGTTAGAATTTCCAACTGTGTAAAATATATATATATATATATATATATATATATATATATATATATATATATATATATATATATATATATATATATATATATATATATATATATATATATATATATATATATATATATATATATATATATATATATATATATATATATATATATATATATATATATATATATATATATATCTGCATGCCGATTCCATATATATGTAGGTATCATAGGAGGCACGGTGGAGTAATGGATAGCGGCTTGGATTGAGGAATCGGAGAGCCGAGTTCGAATCCATTACATTCACTTACGTGCTAATACCCTTGGGAAAGGCGTGAATCATCTTCTTCTCCCTCCAGCTGTGGGTAAAATAGTAGGACAGACTGGGTTCTGTAGCCTTGGATGGCAACTGGTCTAGGAGAAGGAATTCAAAACCTGCGGAGGGTGAATGGAGTCTCTCTGAGCCTTGGTTGGCAATCCATTTAGTGATGGTGTCACGATAAAAAACACCCTTGATAGCCTTAGCGAAGCATCAAGAATTCAGCTATTTGACAAGATTATGAACTACACCAATCAAAGTATTAGCTATGACAGATAAGGAATACTGGAAAGGTGTAGTGAGTTCAATCTCGGCTGAGGCCGCAAGATGATGATGAATCATTAGCCGTCTCCTTATAAGGAAACAGCTGTCATTCATTGGCCGAGCATATTTTACTACCGTGGGTTGAAATTTATAAAATATTTCTCTTAAAACTATCTTTCAGGAAAAAGATTTAATAAATAAGTAACACTAACCATTCGATCAATAAATACTGAATGTTTTCTGTATGGTAAAGGACAATTTCACCATTATCTTAGCACAACACGGAAATATGTTTTAGAAAAGTAGACTTATTTAGCCTCGGATAGGCTTTAAATGTTAGGATAAACTGAACTTTCCAGCCTAGAACGCAAACAGAACTTCCTTCTTCAAGATGTCATATTATTTCAGATATAATAAAAAGGAATATATGAGGAATATATGCTAACCTACACAAAGCAAAAAGATGGCATTAAATTATTGACAGAAACGTTAATGATAATATTAACCGTTTCTCTAGATGGAATCATTCGGTATTCATTAACTGTGCAAACAGTACAGATTTCGGTTGAAATTTGTAAAAATATTTCTATTAAAACATTATTTTTATAAATTTCTGTAGCTGTTATCAATCTTTCCAGTATTGATTGAGGTTTCCTTCCTAACCTTTTGTTTGAAGTAGTGTGGAATGTCAACATCTTCAGCATATCTTTCTTTTTACTCGAGTTACATATCCATTTTAGATTTAGCTGATTTTGAATGTTCTTAAATCGTGTGGCTTCAGTCATTTGATACAGTTCTTTGTGATTCTGTGGCGACCGTCACCAGGTCGAAGAAGGACGATCTTGGCGAAGACCATCCTTCAGAAATTCATCTTTAATTAGCAATTGTGGCAATTCTTTAATTAAGTCGTTTAAGTAAATCTTGGCATTCAGTCTGATTGTTACACATTGGAATTCAGAAAGAGAAAAATTGTCAGCGATCAGTTATTAATCCAATCATTAACGAGACAATAGTTACTATTTGTATAATTTACTAATATCACGAATGATTTTATTACAGAAATGCATTGTAAATGATTTTGCTGTAGAATCTGCATTGCAAATAAAGAAGAAACGGATTTTCAATAGTCAGGAATTGAGTCTATCATTATAGAATTGAAAAAGTAAGAGGTCTGGACTTTACTGAATAGGACTCTGATATGCATATTCTTCGAAACTGGCGTAGATATGGTTTAAATATCAGCATATGTGAGGATCTGTAGAATTGGTTGTCACCCATTCCAGATGAAGGATTACACTGAATTAAAATATAACACAGAGAAATCATTAAGAAAGCCCTCCGCTATCTTTCCCAGTAAATCATGACAATTCACAAAGAATAAAGAAACGGAATCTGTATAGAGCTATGAAGAGATAAGGCTTAAGAATATAGATCTATATGTAATAGTTTAGAATTACTTGATAATTTCACGTAGAAAAATGTTTCTATGTGTTGTCATAAAGTTATGAACTCAGAAGTTAAAAAAAAGTTTTATTGACAGGAAGAAACATGAACCGACTGTCAAGAAGAATATATTGAGTATCATAATCGCCTGCAACGCTCTCTTAAATTATTTGATAATTGTCTAGCTTTAGCATCAAAGATGTTAGGATTTATAAACAATTTATAATTGTCGCCATCTTTTCCTTTCACGCAGTTCTTTTCACCGAATAAGTAAATTTTGTGGAAAAGCTTTTAATGTTGAATGAGTCTTCCTAATTACTAACCATACTAGTAAATAATGAATAAATTTGGAGTACACCAATATACCTTAGGACTTCAAGGAAAAAGGTTATTTTCGTCTATGACGATCACGGCCACATACAGTAAAAATACCAGCACAACATAGACTTCACTTGCTCTGTCCTACTCCAGCCGCCACATTCAACTGACTTTTCACAAACAGATTACTACCTTATTTGATCGTTAAAAATGGATTTAATGACTAAATAAATCCGGATTCAAGACTTCATCTCAAAATATTCACATCAAAATCTGCGATATTTCACTCAAAAAGCTATCGAAGTCCTGTCCGGGAAATGAGAGTAAGTCACCTGCAAATAAGGGTGAATATTTATCCGAATGAAAGTAATTTTACCGTAAAAGTAAACTGAGGAACACAACCAGAAACCACTTAAGATTCAAACTGTTATTACAATTGCCTTCTGTTCTTTCATAAATATTTTCACATATCTTAAACTCGTAGGGTAATCCGCCATTGAGATTTATACGGCAGTACAAAATGAAAGACGCAACAGACAAGCTTCTTCGAGGACTCGTTTTGTTACAAACACTAGCAAATAGACAGCTGTTATGATAAGAGCTGTCCCGCTGGTATAACTATTTCCGGTTATACCAACGTGACAGCTCTCATCATAACAGCGACCTAAATGCTACTGCTCGTAACAAATGTACGCGAGTACTCGAAGCAGCTACTTCCTTGTTTGCTGAGAGAATATGGCAACGGAAATCCCCGAAAAACTATGGCGCTCGTGACTAATGGCGTCTCGGTACTAGGGTTTTAAATAAGTGCAAGGTCCCTATCCCCTTCACTCTTCAATCGATTTGAGGTGTTATCCTCTGATGACAAAGCTGAATGCTTTGCCCGCAAATTCTCCTCAAACTATACCCTTGACACATCTGAAGTATCCCTGCTTAACTGCTCGTAACAAATGTACGCGAGTCCTAGAAGCAGCTAAATCTTTAAGCTTTACTGTCTCGCTTAGGATTGATACCGATTAATTAGCAAAACTTTAAACTCAAGGTCAATCGCTTTCTACTGTCCTCCAGATTTCTCTTTTCTCTTTCGGCTTCTTATTAATATTTCTGTTCCTAATTCTTCCACATCTTGTAAACCCTTAGATTTCAGTAGCTTCACTACCTCGCTTAGAGTTGATACCGATTAAATTGCAAAAATTTAAACGCAATGTCAATTGCTATCTTCTGTCCTCCTGATTCTTCTTTACTCTTTCGGCTTCTTATTAATGTTTCTCTTCCTAATTCTTCCACATCCTATAACCCCTTGCCTGCTCGTAGCTGTATTGCTTTTTTTGGGGGGGCGGGGTACCGATTAAAAGAAAAATAATGAAGTAAGATTTAGTAAAACATTTTTTTTATATGGTTTGCTGTTGTTACGTTCATAACGTTTCATCTGTTATAGCCCCTGAACCTCTTCTGGTTTATGCTTTGCTATAACAGCCAAGATTAAGCTAACATTTTCTTTTGTATAATAAGACGTGACGATAATACGATCCCGTGTTTCTGAAGCTAAAAATAGGGATTAAATTACATCTCTTAGTATTAGGTTGGTGCAAAAATAATGACGTAATAATGTCGTTTTGGACGTTAAATATACGTCAAAAAAACGACATTATTACGTCATTATTTTTGCACCAACCTAATATAATAGACTAAGTACCTCCACTATTTCGGCATAAATTTTAGATACCTAAGTTTAAAATGAATTTTTTACAATGAAAAAAAATTCTTGAAGATTTCATTTTAGCTTTAATTGAAAATTTAATAACTAAATTTACGATTTCTATTAATTAAACAATTCTGGTGTATTTCAGATAGAAACTATATACATTTGATTGTCAAATTTAATTTCAAATTTTTAAATTTTCTTAAAACGGCCATTTTCTTAATTTTAAGAAATTTGTAAACAAACACAAATTTATCGATTTTTAAAATATTTAAAAAAAATTCTGACACGCTATTTTAGTAAAATTAAAAAAAATTAAAGTTAAAGTAATCTGATTTCAAAGAAATCTTTGTTACTTATAGCATAAAAAAATAATATACAACCAATTATTAACGAGCGGTCCCGTTCATCTGTTCGATCTTATTGATAATGATTGATTGACGAGCCGATGACAACTACTACTGATGACCATAAATGACATAATTTTAAATCTGAGTTTTTTAAAAAATTATTCTATTTGAGTATGACACACACAATACAATACATAAAATAAAATTATTTACTGAAATAGTAAATGAAAAAAAGAAAAATTAATTTAAAATTTAAAGTTTACACTTTTGAACAGAAAATACGACTTATAAGAAACGAAATGTTTTGAAAAGTCCACGTAAAGGAACAAAACCCTTAGATCACGTGACCTTGTTATAATAATGGCAATTTCTGTATATCATACATGAAAATAAGGAATGTATTAAGTAAAAAAATACAACATAAAAAATTATTTTTAAAAAAAGTCGCTCAACTAAATTTATTAAAATTAGCAATTTTGGATTCGTAAATTTTTTTCTACTTAATTACTACATAATATTGAGGAGCCCTCCTAATACAGAGCTTTACACGATGTTAAACTATTATAAATTATTATAATTAAAATTTCTTAAAAACGAAAAAAATTCTTGTAAAAATTAATTATTCATCAGAAAAAAATTATTTCTTCAGACAATAATGTCTTTAATATTACTTATTTACAAAAGCAATTTTCTAATTAAGTAATATCATAGTTTTATTGGATTCATTATTTTTCAATTCAGACAAGATTTTCAGTTAAGTAGCTCAAATTTGTGAAAGAAAAGTAGATTATTTACCATCTCCAAAGACTCCTTCTTTTAACAAAAAAATAAAATTGAGGAGCCAAAAAGGTTTTGGGCGAAAGTGGGGGGTAACATATTTAAAAAAAAATATTTTTTACTAAAATTTTCTAAAAACAAAATATTTGAAAAATAATTTCATTCATTTGTGAATAAGTCCTGAAAATTTCATTAAGATTGGACAATTATTTTATTTTTACAAGAATTTCCAAATCAATATGTTTTCAACGGTAAAAAAACGCAAAAAAAACTGTTATTTTAAACGTCACCGCGATGACGTAAACAAAGACGACTTTAACCAAAATTTCGAACGTGTTAGAAAATATTAAAAAATTTCAAAAAATAATTAAAAAATACTTTTTTCTTTCATCTTAAAAATAACATAAGCATTTTGACGATAATACTTTATTTTCTTTAAGTTTGTGGCATTTTTCATTTACGCTATGCTGTTTTTCCGCGAAAACAGTGGACATACTTATAATAGACAGTCATCCCTATGTAAATACTTTTTGAGAAGTTGTATCATATTATCCGTTAAAATGTCAATGCCGTAAATATATTTCACTTATTTATTTATTTTTTCACAATATTAAAGAAAAGAAAGGAAGTGGATGTTTAGCCATTGAGCGTTTCTTCTCTCAATTTCCGTTTCAAAACTTATTTTCTGGGAAAAGATGCTAAGTAGGTATGCCCAGTAATTTTAAGTCTTTCATTAATCTATTATAGTTTTCTGTTTGATATGATCTCATTACATTTCTATATATTAATAAACTATAAAAATAAAAAAAATGGTCTTTCATTAAGTATGAAGAGAGAAAACCTTATAAAACAAGCAAGGAAATTGAATATTAATATCTTTTTAGCTAACCTGAAACTGAAGACGTTGAATTATCCTTATTCAAAAATAAAAATAAAAATAAAAAATAAACAAATATTTGCCAAGATATCAAATAGCTTTTGCGAACAACTGTTAACATCTGCCTAATATGTGTTTTATTATCTTGTGTTAGCTGTCTATATTTGCAATATGCTGTTTCAAATATGATTTATTTTAGTAAAGATTTCTGAAAACGTGTACTTCTGTATAATACACTCCCCCTACACACACTTTCTTGCGTTTAATTCCCGTCCAAAATTTCTCGTAATTATTTACACTATTTACATTGTTCGGATTGTAGTCCTCATCTTTGTCGCCATATTCACGACTTTTCGGCCGTTGTACGCTCCGGACTTCTTCAGGTGATTGAAATTTCGAACCGAGCCCTTTATGTCATCCACCCGAATGAGTTGTTCTTTTTCCTCGTTCCATGCCTCTTCGGGATGACTCAGTATCAGTTATCTCCGTTTAACTAAACTCTCTGAGTTTTTTTTTTTTTTCACCTCAGCTGTAAATAGGTATTGAATTCGCAACTCTTTGGGTCAAGTCATTGGATTACTTCGACCAACGCGTTTAACCACTGGGCAATGTGTCCTTCAGACCGGAGCGTACAACGACTGAAACGTAGACCGCAAACACAAAGTAAAAAGTCACAGGGTGTTAATTCAGGATTCCTGGCTGCCCACTAATCCATAAAATAGGAGTTACTTTTCAATCACCCAATATATATATAAATATATATATATATATATATATATATATATATATATATATATATATATATATATATATGCCTTTAATATTTATATATGTCTTTAAATTTTATGTTAATCAATTAAATTTTAATGTCTCATATGGAAGACAATAGTTTAGCAATGATAAAAGTTTGACGAATATATATATATATATATGGCAGAAAAATTATTGTATTATACAATGAACAATACGGTCACAATCAAGATTAGCATGCTGGTCCACATTGCAAATCATATACAAATGATAATTCCTAATCTCTAAAATTTCTAATAATTATCTATATTCGGTTGGAATCAATGCAACATATGTTACAGCGCAAGTTTTCTGAGCCTTCAACCAAACACTGTTTATATTCACGTCCTGATATCATTAGAAACTCATTATTGTCCATGAAACAGTCCATTATCACTTCACAATTTCGTATATATCTCTTAATCTATGAAACATGGAGAGAGAAAAGAAACAATGTTTAAGATAAAGGATAAATTTCTTTGCTTACCTAACACCTTTAAAGATTTTCAGGCAATTCCTTTGAAGTGTTCGCTCAGCTGTTCGCATCCATATTGTTTGTAATCTGATCATACATATTGGTCCAATTCTGATATATATATATATATATATATATATATATATATATATATATATCTTCGTCAAACTTTTATCATTGCTAAAGTATTGTCTTCCAAATATGAGACTTTAAAATTTGATTAATATAAAATTTAAAGACATATATAATTATTAAAGGCATATATATATATATATCTCATCTCACTCTTGCCGCCAATAAATGTCGGCTATTTTCAAAGAAACACTGTCACTGTCACCATCACCCACTCCAAAGAAACTATATATAACAGCCCATTTTTATCAATTTTTTTTCTTCGTGTATAGCATATATATTATCTTGTATTTCTTTTATGTATATACATCCACTTTTTCGCCATTCGAAATTTTGGTAAAATCTTGTTTTTTTTTTTTGTTTGTTTTATTGTTTTGTTTTTTGTTTAAGTGGCGACCCGGTTAAAACTTACGTTAGTGTTTTTGCATCTTTTTTCACATGGAAAACGCAATGATTTGAAAATTCTTGCAAAAATCAAAAACATTGTTGGATTTTAATAAAACTTTCAAGACTTATTCGAAAATAAATGAAGTTATTTTTGTATTATTTTGTTTTTCAGACAATTATAGTAAACGCATTATTTTACAGATGTTACAAAGTACCTTCACCACTTGTTTGCTGAAAAATAGCATAACATGATGAAAAAAAGGGCACAAAATTAATTAAAACAAACTTTTATCTTCAAAATGTTTGTGTTATTATAAAGAGGAAGGGGCAAAGTATTTTTTAATTATTTTTACAATTTTTTTTAACTTTCTAACACATTCAAGATTTTGGTTAATAGTTTTTACGTCAGCGGCAGACGTCATTTTTACAGATCATATTTATGGCGATTTTTCCGGTGAAAAACATTAATTTCGAAATTCATGCAAAAATCAAATAATTGTCGGATTTTAATGAAACTTTTTGGACATATTCAGAAATTAATTAAATTAATTACAAATGAATGACACTATTTTTTAAATTGTTTTTCTTTTAGAAAATCTAGGTAATTTTTTTTACATATGTTACCACCCCACTTACTTAATATCATGAAATTTCGCGAAATTAATTTTTCTGCAATGATTTTTTTATTAGTTAAAAGTAGGAATCGTTGGAGAAAGTAAATCATCCAATTTTCTATTTCAAACTTTTACTATTTTTACTGAAATCTGCTTCGAATTGCAAGCTTAAAAATGTAATCAAATTATGACATTAATTAATTTAAAAAGCTTTTAAATCGGCTTTTTTTCAGTGAGCTATGTTAAGGACACCATTGTCTTAAGAAAAAGAATAATGAATTTTTACAAGAAGTTTTTCATTTTCTTTTTTGATTTTAATTATAATAATTTAAAATAATTTTAAAATCTTTTAAAAGTCTGTATTAATTTATTTCCTTTATTTCATTAGGAAGTGGAAACAAAATTTATGGATACGAAATTGAAAAGCTTAAACATTGTTTTTCTTATTATACTTTTAAAATAATTGTTTGTTTTTTAATTTTAACTTTAATCATTCCCTTTTTTCATCTATGGTAGGCTAAACATGACATTATTATGAAGGGTCATGTGCTTTAATTGAAGAAAATGAAAGGCTATTTTTAGCTATTGTTAAAGTTGATTAACTATTAATGATTCCAGAATATTTTAATTATTATAAAAATTCCAGATCAATGTGTTAATTTCTTTATTTTAATTTCATCTGTTATTAAATTTTAAAATTAATTCTAGACACTTTTATATTATTTTAAATTTTTCTATTTTTTCATAAGGCATATTCAAACGTCAATAAAAGTCAATAAAATATGTTAACTTGTAAAAAAAATTAGTTAGCTAAAAACAAAAAAATACGTTCATTAAATTTCGTAAATTTATGTCGATTCTGGGCATCCATACAAGCTTTCATCACCTCGGAACTTATCTATACGTACCTAAATATAAAAGAAAAACAGGACCCGTTGTTAAAACATGCGTGTATATTACTTTTTTATGTTATAATTAAGTAATGCTGTTTTCAAATTAGATTAATTTAACTTTACATTTGCTAACATTACTCAAATAATACTCATTTTAAAATCCGATCATTTTGTTTTCTTTACAAATTTCTTAAAATTAAGAAAAAATTCGCTTGTAAGAAGATTTTCTGAAATCGACCAAAAAGTTGAGATTCCAATCTACATAATTTCTATTTGAAATACACCAGAATATTTTACTTACTGGAAATAGCATTTAGCACTCAATTAAAGTTAAAATGCAATCTTCAAGAATGATTTTTCCTGTTTAAAAATTCATTTTAAACGTTAGGTATCGAAAAATTATACCGAATTAGTGGAGGTACCTATCCACTTACTTAATTTCATGAAATTTCAAAAAATTAAAATGGCTTGAAGAATTTTTTTTAATGGTGGCCTCTAAATGACATTATCGTTAAAAGGTCACGTATTTTAAGGGTTGTCTTCCCGTTACTGGGAAAACCTACTCAACTTTTGTGGACTGCAATTCTTTTATTTCATTTCTGTGTTTCGTCGTGTCTCAACAGCCTTTGAAAATCATCCCTTCCAAATTTAAAAGTAACTTTTACCTTTTTAGATCCTGTTTCTTTAAGTATTTTTATTTTATGTATTTATTTTATTTTAGTGCGTGTCATACTTCAATTATTTAATTATATTTTTAGTTTCACTTAACTAATTAGAATGTAATTCTAGAAAAAATAATTTTTACTTTGAATTATTTTTCTCATTAAATTTATATTTGAAATTCTTATTTTTTAATTTGTATGTCATTTTGCAATTTCCTTTCAAATTATTTTTTATATTTAACTCCTATTTCCTTTTCTTTTTTTTAGTTTTTAATTTAATTTTTATTCTTTTATCATGGCTCTGCACTCAATGGATGCAATTCTGATAGAGAATGGTATTAATTGTTTAGTAATTAGGCTGCCTGAACCTATTAGAATACCGAAGCTTTACCATCATGAAGATCTCGAAGACCTAAGCATTGCAACACTTACTAACTGCTAATGCTGTGCTTGAATCTGTAGCTCAGAAGAGGAGAGATGAAATGCCTAACCCACTCATGTTTCTATGTAGATGCACCAAGAGGTTGTGGCAAAACTTATGTGTTTAATGCCATAACATCTTATCTGCGAAGGAATCACTGCAACGTGTTATGGGGTGCTTTTTTTTTTTTTTTTAAGCGTTTCACCCCAAGCAAGGCGGGAAGCCACTAGGACGCAAGAGGTTACAGAAGATTTGGAGCAATATCAGATAGGAGTGATAGACGAAAGGATGAGGAGAAGGATAGTGGATAGATCAAGGCAATTGGAGATGTTGATTGACATTACATTTGAATAGCTGGAGATTATAGCTCTCAGGGAAACTGGAATAGGCAAGGGAGATCCACGGGCGAGAGGTGCGAGACATGAAGCTATTGGAGTAGAAGAGGTGGCTACATCTAGGAG
>CAHIKZ030000979.1:537500-582500 GCA_903632075.3 Acanthosepion pharaonis | reverse complement strand
ATTGTACAGAAAATAACAGACAATAGATTGTAAGATGATTAAAAAGGGGTCCTTACCTTTTCCTGAGGATGCCTAATATTTGTCTTATAATTAATACTTATCAATATCTACATCGTAACGCAATTTATCGTCTATTTTAATAAGCAGTAGTTCTTTAATAATTGATAGCGAGTAATTTTTCTCCAATAATATTATTTTTACAAGATTAATAAAAGAAAGTATTTATGAGGCGGAGTAATGTTTGTTTTTGGAGTTCTTTCTCTTCAATCTTTCGTGTTTTTAAACTTTTCCACTTTTTTTACTGATTTTTTTTTTTTTTTTTTACTACGCGGATTGTCTTACAATTCCTTTATTGTCGAACTTACTTATTCAGTGCATCTATTTCTATCCATTTATATGTCTCCATTTTTATATCTTTCTCTTTATGGCCCTCATTATCTTGTCAAATGTTTTATTGTCATTAGGATTCTAGATGCCAAGTACCAATTAGTTCGTAAGAAGAATCTCCACATTAAGCGTGACTTGATCTTAAACTGATATCCTTTAAACACACACGTAATTCTCTTCTTTAGGATCTTTTTTCTTCTTTCTTTTTTACTTTTTTCTTCTTCTTTTTTACTTTTTTCTTCTTCTATTTCCTTTTCTTTTTTCTTTTACTTCTTATTCTTTTTCTTCTACATCTACTTATTTTTCTGCTTCTTATTTCTTTCTTGTTCTTTCTTTCCTTTTTTCTTTTCTTTATTGTAGTTATTCTTCTTCTACTTCTTTTTGTTATACTTATTATTATTCTTTCTCATCTACAACTACTTCTTTCTTCTTCCTTTTCTTTTTCTTTCTTCTTTTTATTGTACCTTTTCTTCTACTTCTTTTTTCTTCTTCTTCTTCATTTTCTTCTACTTCTTATTCTTCTCCTTTTTCTTTTACATCTGCTTCTTTTTCCGCTTCTTCTTTCTTTCTTTCTTCTTTTCCTTTTCTTTTTCTTTTCTCCCTTTTATTGTACTTTTTCTTCTACTTCTTTTCCTTCTTTTTCTCCTTCCACTTCTTCTTTTTCTTCTATGTCTGCTTCTTTTTCCGCTTCTTTCTTTCTTCTTTTCCTTTTCTTTTTCTTTTCTTCTTTTTATTGTACTTCTTCTTTACTTCTACTTCTTTTTCTTCCTTTACTTTTTCTTCAACTTTCACTTCTTTTTTCTTCTTCTTCTTCTTCATTTCTTCCTCTTTTTCTTCTACTTCTACTCCACCTCCTTTTTCATTCCTTCTCTTTTGTCATTTCCTCCTCATTCTATCCTCTTTCAACCATCCACTCACGCAACACCCTTAGACAGCTTAACCGCTGTTGCTCTCTACACAAACTTCTTTCAACTATATTCTGTGAGTGTTAAATTTTCCAAGCCCTCTTTCCTCAGTATCCGTCCCGTAAATTTGAACTTTCACTTTCTGATTTTAAGTTCAAGTCTTCGTTTATTTCCCGTATTTATTAAAACTTCACGAGATGGGAAATCATGAATCTCCACAACTTCCTATTCTTTGTGGCTTCTTGTTACATTTGATTCCTTGCTGTATCTATTTTTCCTCCCTCTGCCATCTATTCACCCAAAATAATTATGTAAATTACTCGAAGTTTCTCTTTACTCCACCCTTCGTTCAATATAACTGTGTGTGTTAAATTTTCCAAGCCCTCTGTCGCCTTAAGGATTCGCAGAATTTAAAACTGGTGCTCTGTATTTTTAAGTATAAGTGTATTTTTCATTTCAGATTATCTTATTTAAAAAAAAAAATTATTGTATATTTTTCATTCGTTTTTTTTTATTTATTTTCAAGGAAATATAATTTGTTTTGATTTCTAAAGGGGTTACGAATATTGTGTGCATTTCTTGCATCGATAGGCTTCAGTCTAACTCACTGACGACTCTTTTGTGGGACTCTTTTGATAGAAATAGTTCGTTGTGCTTGGCTTCGTTAGTGGCTGGAAAATCAATGAAGGACATCTCAATTAATGGATTTAGATTGCACCCTTATCAATAAGCAATGATGTGAAATCTGCCGGTGGAACGTGTTATCTGAATCAGAAAATAATCGATTGTCTATATTTCTACGCGTTTATTATATCAAAAAATATTTTTTGTAGTTTGTTTTAGCAATAACAGTTTTAGAAACTAAATATTTTTTTATCTGAAAATTTACACATTGAATGGCGATTTTTCTTTTACTATGTCGACCTCAGAGCAGCATATGACTATATCAACAGAGACACCGTCTTCTCATTCATCTGACATCGTCTTCCATGCTCTAAATCCCCACACACCGGCCTCCTCTTGCATGGTCGCACTCTCGTCACCGTCACGAGGATTATCCGCTCCAGGTGAACGTCGCATACTTCTTCGTCCCACTTGTTGGTTACTGCGGAAAGATCGTGGGCCTTCTGGATTTATAAATGTGATAGAGGAAGTACATTGGTCCACAAAGTCGGACGTAGAGGGTGAAAACCCCAATACCGAATCATTTCAAACTTCATCCGTTGTGTGACAAGAAAGAACATAATTGCCCGCAGTCTATTTAATCTCTACGTAGGTTATACTCTGTGCATATAACGTATATTCTTCGGCGTAATGCGAAAAGTTTAGAACGAAAATTAAAGTTTAAAAAAGAGTGGTCGTATTATTCACACGTACACGATGTCAGAACTGCAATGGTTCGTCGCTTCACGAATGCCAATACTACCCTAAGCCAAGTATATACCTTAAGAAGGTCCACGATCTTTCTGCATGAACCAAATAATGGGACGACGAAATATGCAGCGTCCGCCTGCAGCGTATGATCCACGCGACGGTGACGAGAGTGCGGCCATGCAGGAGAAAGCTGGTGTGTTGGACGTCAGGAAATGGCAGTGTAGGTAGATGTAAATTGTCAGCGCCTCCTACTATAAGTATGACCTCCTATCTCAATAGCAAGTTGGAGAAGAGGCCGTAACTCGTATTGCTCACTGCACCACACGTACTCAACTCTGAATCTCTGGATAACCTGATTGTCTGTCACAATTTACTCAGCTCAAAACCCAATTGTTTGAAACAGAAAGATTACAGAATAGTGTACAAACGCAAAAAAAACCCGGCTCGCATGCAGACACGTCTGTCAAAATCATTTACATCCGGGTTTATACGTTAGCAGCAGAACAGCTTGGCATATTCAGATACAGGCCTCTCTGCAAATCGTCAAGGTCCGGATTTCTATCAACTTTCTCCTGTCAATAAAAGCGAGGGAAATTGGCGAAACTTGGTGTTTTGTGAATTTGGACCTATGGGCATTTTGTTCTTAAAGTTGCTGTTCCGTGGGTTCTGAAGCAGTGTTATTTTCTTACATCATGTCTTTTCTCTAGCTATTAACCCCGTAATTCTTAGGAAAGCAATCGGTTAGGTGTTTCCCCAAATCTCAATACACACGTGCCTTATTTTACAACAAAAGATAATAAAACACGAACTGGCAGATGTTATTAAAAACTGTTTACACAACGTATTTTGTTATGTCGACAACATTTGTCTCCCTTCATTCTGAGTCTCGGCAATATTTGTTTCTCTCTTTATTTTATTTATTTTTATAGTTTATCAAATTAATTTAAATTATACGTTCTTTTTATAGATACAAATATTTAAGTAACTGCTCTGTTTATAATAAACAGTATTAACTATATTTCCTAGCCTGAATGTCCGAGAAATTACATAGAAAATATATGCTCTCCGACAGGAATCGAACCTGTATCCTATACGAAACCGTGATCTGGTCTGACATGCTACATCATTCAGGCCGGTAAATGTAATTAATACTGTTTTCTTATAAACGATGCGTTTATTAATTTTTTTGTATCTACAAACAGAAAATATTAGGCTGGTGCAAAAATAATGACGTAATAATGTCGTTTTTTGACGTATTTTTTAACGTCAAAAAACGACATTATTACGTCATTATTTTTGCACCAACCTAATATATTAAAATAATTGTCGGACTTAGTCGATTTCATAATATAGTTTATTAATATATATAAATATAATTGTTGTAGTGGTTGGTGCTACCATTAAATAGTATACATTCAAGAGTAGACGTTATTTATAGAGTCGCTGCTTAAGTTAGTGGTATTAGCTTTAACCTGTATTGGTCTTATACAATTATCATGTCTCAGTTGTTTTTCTCTCATCGGACAGGGCGCAACTCAGCCGTGTCTCTGTCTACGGACAGATCGCAACTGGGAAAATATTAAGAGGTGACAGGGGAATAGCTATCCGCGGTAGTACCTCGTCATGTACAATAAATTGGAGGGGGATCGATAATCCTAGCGATGCCAGCGGAGGCGGGGCAATTTTTGACTTTAGACCGGGTGTAAGCGCTCGGCCAATACTATTAGGTTGGTGCAAAAATAATGACGTAATAATGTCGTTTTTTGACGTTAAAAATACGTCAAAAAACGACATTATTTCGTCATTATTTTTGCACCAACCTAATAACTGCATATAACTGTAATCCCTACTTCGTATATTATAACAAAGTCAGATCAAATAGAAATGATAGATAAATTAATTAACAGCTTAATACGAATTATTGGGTGTGTCTCGTTATTACCATTCGCCGAAACTAAGTTTTGAAACGGGAAAGTGCAGAAGGAAAGCACAATGGCTTAATATAGATTAAACTTTTCAAAGTAAATTATCTATGGAAGGCTGTACTACGGTGTCGTATTATACTAAAACATTCAAATTATCCCCTGTTTTTAGCTACAGAATCAGGGGTCGTATTATACTCAAAAATGTAATTTATTCCGTGTTTATAACGTCAAAATCGCGGGATCGTTTTATACTAATGGAAGTAATTTATTACCTTTTCTTAGCTTCAGAATCACAGGGGCGTATTATACTAAAGTTCTATTATATACAAGAAAATCTGATAAAATCATATATTTGAAGATATAGTCACCGTTAATTTAAGCATCCCATACACAATACCAAACAAATCTACTATAGAAACATCGTTCGTTTTCCCAAAATTCACTTCCACTTCGAGGCCACTGTAATGATAACAAGGGTAGTTTCGCTGATTACATAAATATTCATAAGATATAACTAGAATGATTTTGAACAAAGTATAAACATCCTCAAGCAACTGTTCCAAGAAATAGGATTCAAGATGAATGTTTCCAAAACAGAAACTATGATCTACGATTGGAATGAAACCAGAATCGATCATAAATATTCAGGAAGTGAAATTAATATATAAAGAAGACTCCAAATATATTAATGTATGGATAAGTTATACGAAATTTACTAAAAGAAATGAGGAAATTGATCACATAATAAGCGATGCTAAGACCGGAAGATGCATCAAACCCATAACATTACCTAAAAACTCTGAGGGCTTGCGTGTAGATGTGGTGAATGGCGCACAACCCGTTTAAATGTGTCTAAACTATACACAGCTAGGCTATGTTTTGAAATGACTTCAAGTGAAGTAGAGAAGACTGTCCTTCTTCGAACAACTTGAACTGGTGCTACAACCCCATAACAAATAAGAGAAAGTCCATCACGAGAAAACTTGAAAGAGTGAGAAGGGATCCCTCCACCCTTCAATACTAAAAAGCAAAACGATAACAGATAACTTGAAAAACGTGTTTTCCTGGAAAAAAACTGTTAATGGAAAGATTTTATAAATTTTAACCGATATTGATGCCTGTCGTTAATCTAATCAATGCGGAATGTAAGGAAATGGGTTAATATTACCCTTAACACTAAGGATATTTACGGATATATAAGGAAATGGGTTAATATTAATCTCCGTATTAAGGGTATTTTCGGTGTTTCCTTTTACCATTGCCATATTTAAGTTCATTTTCAGTTTACCCACTTGACAGGAACAATACAACAAATCAAACCAGAATAACTAATGGTTTGATGGTAACCGAGCTTATCTAGCCTACCACTGAACTATTTCAGAAAGATCGACCTGCAGATGACGACTAGTGAGTTCATTTGCCAGACGATGAACGCTTAACAGATATTTTCAGTTCATGTGTACGACAGTTTCACTTATAGCATAATAAAAAAACAAAACAAAAGATTCTTTTGTGTTTGACTCAGGGTGGTCCCCGGTGTTACATGGGTGAAACGAACGGAGAGGTAACATTACTTACAATAAACAGTAAAATGTTGATTTAATGTCGCCCATTTGAAAGAAATTCGGACTTAAGGAACAGTTTGTGATTCATACAAGCCATGATGAACTGGCATTGTTTTTACTGACCGAAGTTCGAAAATTACTAGAATAAATAAGCAATCGAGTCCGTGTTAATTTACACGATACATGTCAACCTTGTTAGCTATAAAATTAGCTGGAAATAAAAAGAATTCTACCGATTTCAGCAACTTTTAAAGACAATTTTCACTATAATTAGCAAACTCGGTTTGGCAAGTGTGTGTATGGGTGTGCGTGAGAGAGACACAGACAGGCAGACAGGCAGAAGGAATAACAGGAAGAGCCATCTCAATTGTTTGGGTTGTTTAATGTGTAGCTCAGTATTTATCGATCCACCCACGAGGATTGAATGTGGCACAGGGCCGGTTTAATGTGGGTATCCCCGAGCAAGTAAGCTCGGCCAAAAATATAGCCTTTTTGAACCCGCCTAGACGGGTTCAAGGCCTGTCTACCTCCCCGGACGAAACCTTGCCCTTCGGCAAAGCTTCGTCCGGGTTCCTCTCAGCTAACGCAGAGAGTTCGACAGACGTCGCTTACAGTCAAAGACTGTATCACGACTCAGCTAGACTCGGAGGTCTTACCCTCTCTGTCTTAGTATTTATCGATCCATCCATGAGGATTGAATATGGCACAAGGCCGGTTTAATGTGGGTATCTCCGAGCCCGTAGGCTCGGCCAAAAATATAGTCTTTGAACCCGCCTAGACGGGTTTCAGGCCCCATCTACCTCCCCGAACGAAACCTTGCCCTTCGGCAAAAACTTCGTCAGGTTCCTCTCTGCTAATGCAGAGAGTTCGACGAACGCCGACTCGGAAGCTCACAAAGGCAGCGTACTACACTTTGATCCTAGCCTCCAGGTCACTAGCTTATTTAAAAATGAACGCTCTCAGTGATCTTCGTGGTGTACACTCGTAGGCGTGTAGGTGGTTACAGCTTAAAACCCAAGAGGATTCCTCTCGAAACTTCCATCCTTCAACAAAAAAGGAAGTGCTCACGTCGACAGCCATTGTTTAAATGACACCAACTGGCTTAATTTCCTTACAACGTTCTCGTTACTCACATGCTCAGTAGATGGTACTGTGATCATCCTCTGTTGCTTCAAGTCTCCTCTTAATCTGTGCGTCAATTGTCCTACATTCACTGCCATTTAAGAGCATTTCGTTTGTTTAATTTCTCCCCCCTCCGTTAAGTGTCCAGAGATATCAGTTCTCTGGTGGAAGCGGGACGCTTTTTGTATTCCGAGTGTGTTTCACGTATTTGTTGATCTGTTGGAATGAGTGTTTTTGTGAGTAGTTGGACGAATGATTTTTTAAATTATTTAAGTCCCGCATTAATTTCCTCCAGTTAACTGATGTTTCCGTCACAATAAAGGATTGGGGGGGTTAATACTGAGACTATTTTGTTTAGTTTCTTGCAAATATATATAAAAATACATTGAATGTACATATGCGTATTAGTTAGGTTTCCATAGAGACTCTGAGGTATTACGGTGGATGTTGTATAAACGGTAAATAAGAGATATTGTGGCGTGTTTGGGTCAGTGATTGTGTCTAGCTATATTTCTGTCGACGTGGTACATTGTGCTGTTGTTTGCCCTTACCTTGGCTTTATATATTATGTTCGTTTGATGGCAATTTCCTTGGAGTGGACATGTTTTATTTCTGCAGTTGCATTGAGGTTCCTTGGTTGCATTATTGTAGGTTGTACTACATCGGTACCACTGAGCGACCATTCAAGAAAAGAAAAAACAAACACGACCTTTCATTTTTCCAACAGAAAATACTCAAACAGCACTACACAATCCACATACATATGGCATCTAAAATACAGAAATATTACACCAAGAATAAGCTGGAAAATAAAAAAGCACCTGCCTACGACAATATTACAAAGAAATGCCTACGTTGCCTACGCGAAAAGGCAGCATTAATTTCTCATACCCAATAAAAGAATTTACTAAGCATAAGATCAAAAATAATTTCTATATGCAGGCATGAAAATAAATACCTATTATCAGAATTTATGCCAAACGAATGAAAAAAATACCAACCAACACTACTACATAAAGCACAATTGACTCTATAAACATGAAAAGAGAAACTACCGAAACCATAACACCATCAATTATTTTCTAGTCCAAACTACCATCATAATAATTATAATTATTGTTATCACCATTCCATTATCATTATTACGATCACTTCTACCACTTTACAATAACCCTTTGCTGCTACAATTGTCATTATCATCATCTGCTCGCCCACACTATTACTACCGCATCACACTTACCATTGCCATATTAGTCCACAATTACTAGGGCACCGCATTTACCATTACAGTATCAGTTCACAATTACACTTTATCCTCCCCCAGCAAAATTAATACCACAGCATAAATACTAATAAGTATTACAAATTGGAGTTTCTACCATTTACATATGCGCAATCTCCAAAAACAAACAAATAACCGGCTTTAAAATAATAACAAAACAGCCTTAAAAATGTTAAATAATAGCAATTTTTATCTACCATAATCTTACACAAACCCCATCATACATATATACGTGTGTGCGTAAAAACATTATTCAGCGAACAAAATAGACGCAGGGTCTGCGCGTTGACAGCGCAAAAGACACAAAAAAGTATTCGCTACACAATCCAACATTGAATACAGCGACCAAATGCGTATGTATGTACGCAACGACACATAGATGCGGATATATGCCCAGTTCCACACTGTTCACATATGTTCATGTTTGTGTGAGCTCCATTGTGCGTGTATATATGCCTGCGTACGTCAATGAGTGTACGTGCGTGTATGTATGTTTGCGTAAGTATGAGTGGCGTTCTGACGACAATTTTTCCTCTCACTAGTATAAAAACACCGATATGCGCAACCATATATAAATCCAAAATGTAAAAATTAATCAGTTTGTCTGACGATCGCAAATAGCGTGAAACCTAGGGTCACAAACTCACATCAATGCAACTAATCATATATATATATATATATATATATATATATATATATATATATATATATAAGTATAAGAACATTGAAGCCAATACTCAGGCCTGATGATTGCGTCCATTGACTTCAATGTTCACTTTTATATTTATATTTGCATACGCTCTATCTCTGATATTAAGCATCCATAAATATATCACCCCTTAAAACTATATTTCATATATATATATATATATATATATATATATATATATATATATATAAACATATATTGTTAAATATAACAGTAAAAGAAGATTATGTCTGATCCTGAGCCGTTTTAGTGTCCATAAGTTTGCTTTAATTTCGGTTGAGAATAAAGACAAAAATTGTTCAACATTTGGTTATTTTTGGTTATACGGGCATTTTTACAAAGATATTCACCATCGAAGCTAACATTTTCTCATGTTGACATAGAAAATTGCTATATTCTGGGTAAATTGTCGCTGTTTTATATTTTTAATTTCACGCATGCGCGTTGTTTTTAATTTGTTGACAGCTCGGTACGGTGACGTCACCCTGATCCTACTGCTGTGCTATCCTGTGAAGATTTAACCCTTGGCTGGTTCAGATGGAAATCTGGTTTGATTCGATATCAGCTTTGTCGTTCCCAGCTCGCTTCCAACATCTGGTTACCGAAGTAACTGCTTTGATTTCTAGTCTAACCTACCGACGTTGTGGTTTGATCTTAGGTAGACGAAATCACTCAGCCGTCGGGCCGGAGTGCAAGCTGAATCCGGGGCAAATGTGATACCGCACAAGTATATGTAAAAGAAAATAATGTAACACGTCAAAAGATTCAAATGTGTTGAAAAAAATAACAGGAATCTTTATATCTGTTTGCTGAATATAGGACTGCGTCTTTCTCCCAAACCGCTTCTATGGATTCTTGAAACTTTGCGTTTCTTAGGAGAGTCTTAATATCTTAAGTTGTTTTTCAATAAATTGTTTTTTGGTATCTTCAGGCGATATTCGTAAAACTTGTTTTGGTGGTGTGAGTCTAAGTCGTTCTTTAAAAAAATTGTTTTTGGTTAGAAGTCTAAGTCGGAATGCGTGGAAATCTTTCAGTCAGCTCTTGCTAGGCTGGACTCCGAGCTCACAGCTCAACTGCAACACAACTCTGTGACTCCAACTGTCGCCAACAATGTCTTTAGTCTGGGGACGTTCGTTTATATGGACGCTGACCCAAACCGGGTGGGGGCCTGTCGTGGTTTGGATTCCTCGATAACTCCAAATCCGCAATAAGAATTTTCTTTGTTTTCGGACAGGAAAATTTATCATTTCCCATTTTTGGAAGTCAATTACTTTCTGTTTTAGAGGGGTTCTTAAGGGAATTGTCCTCATAAATTCTTCCTTCCCCATATTAGCATCTCACACCAATCCCCTCAGAGGACGTCAACAGGTTTCCCTTCTTTCTCATATGTTTACCTTCGCCCATCACTTACGCCACCATTCAGGCAATGAACGCTCGGCAGTGTGGGTGTGGCTACATTGGCCTCAGTTTATAACTATCGCTCAAAAAAAATATCTTCCCTTTTCTATTCTTTTCTCGAATCGTACTGTGGACATTAAACTTTTATCTTAACCTGATGTCATCTGGGATTCATGAATGAGATTTTCGCCCACTTATTATCTGGGTGGTCAACTAAGTCTCTTTGTCTTTCTCAACATCATCGCATTCTGTCGCCAACAGCTTGTCCAGGTAACAAACTTTTATCATGGCAGTTCTGGACATAAAACAGATGGTTCTCCTTCCAAAACCAAATTATATCTCCGAGAAATAGTTAATGGCCTATTCTTTTTCTTTTTCTCTTTTTCGTTCCTTTTTCTTTGGGGCGGTCTCACCTAATTCTTTCTCGGTCGCATGCTTGACCCAATTTTCGATTATCTTCTAGCATTCCGCTTCGTAAGCCTCTTGACCAAATTGAAATTTTCATTATTGCCATAGGCGGGTTGTTATCTTTTACACGTGGTCTGTTTTGTCGCGTCATAGCATAAATTAATTCTGGCAGATCCGAAATCTCACGAATTTTCTATCTTCTGCGAAAAAAAAATACCTTTCTTCGCAAATGAAAATAAAATCTTTACCCATTTTCTCTTTTGTTAAAAAAAATAACATAGCTCAGTATGTCTTTCGTTATAGCTTTTTCTCGCCTTAAGTATTACTCGCTTTTAATTTCCATGCTTAATTAGTTAGCTAATTACCATAGCTAAATAGTGTTACAGTACAGTAGGTTCAGTTGGGCACCGTCATTGAGAAAATGTCGCAATTCACAACGCCAGAGATTTGGAAACGTCACGCTATATTGCTTGAGATTCGCGCCTTAAGCGCCAATATGAACATTTCAGAGTGTTTGGGTGTCAATCTGAGGACATTACAAAAGATTCGGAGAGAGTTGGATTAAATTAATGGTGATTATAAAGGTATTTGGAGTGATCCCTAGTTATAACTCCATTTCTATTACGACGGGGCCTCAGACTCAAAAAGTGGGTCTATATCAAGTTTCTTGAGAAGATAATGCTGCCCTGGCTCAAGAGGGCGCTGCTGGAAGATCGTATATCTGGCAACAGGACCCTACACTATGCCACACTACCAGGAGAACACAGTCATGGCTGTCAGACAATTTCTGCGACCACATCACCCCTGACACCTGGCCACGTAGCTCACAAGTCTGCAACCCCTTTGATGAGGGACCAGCAAAACACAAGCAGGAGAACCTAGTGATGGCTGTCAGATAATTTCTGCGAGCACATCACCCCTTACATCTGGTTACCTATCTTCCCAGAATGCAACCCTTTTGATTATTACGTGCTGGGCTCGATTGAGCGAGAGAGCAACAAAACTCCTTGTAAAACTAAAGATGTACTGAAAACAAGGATTATGGAAACATTAACCAACACAAGGAGACCATGAAGAAGAGTTGCAGGAGATTCCGAAGTCGTCTGTAGGCTTTGATTGAAAGCAATGACAATTTTATCGAATTAATTTAGATTTTCGTAATTCAAGATATTTTCGTGTAATTTTGGAAAATGTAACAGTTAAAATGAGATGTCAATGCTATTTTCATTTTTGCCTAAATTACACGTTAATTTACCCGTTGCTCTCCCTTTCTCTCTCTCTTTCTCTCTCTCCCTCTCTCTCTCTCTCTCTCTCTCTCTCTCTGTGTGCTAATACTGATTCAAGTATTTTCATATAATCAACATTTTTTTTCCAAAATAATCTTTTCCTAATGAAATAATAATAATACAATTTAAATTTTACAAACGGCTAAAATAAAAGAAATTTGCATCTACAGAAGGAAAAAAAACATTTTCAATTTCTAGGGCACATAACGAGGAAAGAAGGCTTGAAAAGTTTGAGACACACAAGATAGATTGAAGGCAAGAGTTACAGAGGTAAGCAATGTATATCCTACCGAGCGAGTTTGAGTAAATCGATGGGGGGACAAGATTTTAAAAAGATAGCAAAAATAAAAAATGTATTAAGAGTTACAAAGACCAGCAAACTGTGACGGGCCATGATGGGAAACACCCTGGGTGGATCCGTCACATAGAATAAGTCGTCGAAGACAATAAAAAAAAGGTGGTACGTGAACCAATGTTTCAACGTCATATTGGCGTAAAAGTGTTCAACAAGAATCAAGTTTGGATTTACAATGAACAAATGTAAGGAGGGTAGAAATTGCAGTGAAATAAAGTCGTTTGTTCGCCAAACGTTTAACGATTTGGGAATAAATATTTTGTGTAAATATTTATCATGTAAAACCCCAACAATCATAACCGTCACATTATCCCAGTTCCAAAAGCGACCTGCCCAATTGGGCACGCGAGAGATTTACGACTTATCAACCATTTGAAAGCTATTTATAGCCAGAAAATATTTTTTAGATTGGAAGCCATTTTGAAGATAATAACTATTTAGATTGGAAGCCATGTTGAAGATAATAACTATTACCCATCGCTCTTCCTTCCTTTCTCTCTCTCTCTCTCTCTCTCTCTATATATATATATATATATATATATATATATATATATATATATATATATATATATATATAATAAATAAAAGAAATATGTTGTAGTGGTTCCAACGAGAAAATATGTTGTAGTGGTTCCAACGAGATGTAAAACAAAGCATAATATTTTTTCTAAATAAATCCACATTACAACCAAAAACGTTTGCGGTACCTCTCTTCTTTTTATATATATATATATATATATATATATATATATATTATTTATTTAAAAAAAAAATTATAACATAAATATGTTATAAAATCACTATAAAAATAGCCATTTTGTTTCAACACCCTCGGTGTCTTATCAAGTGATGAAGTTGAATGTAAAATAAATGGTTTTAAAAGTTTCAAATTAATTAACAATCAATCACAAGGGGAAAACGTTGTTACAAAAGCTAGATGGACCAATCAAAATACAAGTATAGGGAAATTCAAAAAGCTTGACAACGAATAATTATGTTATAATAGCTATTCAGATGTTTAAAATATGGGTAGTATTAAAAAAGAATTTATTCTAACCAATAATTACTAAATTATATGATAAAATTTAATATTAAAATTAAAAACTGCTAATTTCAAAATCAAAATTTAATCGCTATTAAGTTTACAACTATAAAATTACTGAGAAAAGAAGAAATATATATGTTATTCAATTTATTTCTTCATTGAAGTTACTTTAGCTAATTTTATATCCGGTCCTTCGACAATATATACATTTTAATCCTATATATATATATATATATATATATATATATATATGTGTGTGTGTGTGTGTGTGTGTGTGTGTGTGTGTGTGTGTGTGTGTGTGTGTGTGTTACTAATTAACCTATTACTAGGGGAGAAGATGCAAATGCATGTCTTTCACAATATCACTTGCGCGTAAGTGTATATAACGAACCTGGTTTGAATTGGAACTCGCCTCTCCGATTTCCAATTACCTAACCATCGTCCATTACAACACCCGCACATCCAATCAATCTTACAGCACATGGTATTCCCAACAGGTCACCCATCCATGTACTGAACATGCTGCATGTTGCATAACATCGGTAAACGTACAAGACCCGGTGTTTCAACGTTACATGATCATAAGCCCTAATATGTTTCATGAGATACAAGGCTATCAGATTAGTGCACATAAGATATTGCATTTCGGTTAGTTTAAGATTCAAGAGGTTACGCTGCAAGGAATATTGAAATTACTATAAGTCATGTTCGGGGAATATATAAGGTGAATCTGTCATAACATGAAATCATCTTGTAATTCTGAAGCCTTCTCGTTTTGGATTAGCAAACACTTAAAACTGATTGCTTTAATAATCCCATTACTGATAGTAATCTCCACTAATGCGCTGGGACTTCCCGAAATTTTACTTTGCAACATCGTGAAATACAAACTGACAATGCTAACCTGATCAGAGACGTGTACTTTATGAAGTGAAATGAAAATTGTGCAAAGTTTGTCTTCGAAATTTGGACAAGAAAGGTTTTAGAAGAAGCACATATGGTTGGTTGACTGATTGGTTTGTTTCAGCGAGGCGGGGGGGGGGGCGTAGATGGATTTAAAAATATCCCCAAGGGTATTTGCGCGTAAGTGAATGTAGTCAACCTGACTGGAATTCGATCTTTGTTCTCCTATTTCTCATTCAGAGCCGTTATTCATTACAGTGCCAAAATAAAACAGATATGGGACCAATAATATATATTCTTTTATAGGTAAAACACTTCAATGGATTTTCATAAATTATTTGATTCGTTTTTGATTCTATGTCATTTATTATTATTGTTGTTGCTGCTGTTTTGACCTTACTTTGTCTAGCCCCCAAGTTTAAGACACATAGTTCAAGAGGAAGAGGCAGCAGCAGGAGGAAATGCTAACAGATGAAGTGTCATAGAATCTGGGAGAAAAGTACCGCAATTTGCCTTGCATAATACGCACCTCTAAAATTATGCTGAAAGTGTGGGAAAATGCTTCTCCTCACGCATAATTCGCGCCCCTTGTTTCGTAATCAAACACTCTAAATTGTACATCTCCAACTTCATTACGATCAGCGTTTCCTTCTCTTATTCAAGCTGTAATTGTAGATATTTATAAAAACTTCAGATCATCATATTTCTAAAAGGAAACGGAAATACCTATATTGTGCCTACTGCGCAGACTCATTAATCTGTTTTTGTTCGATAAAATGTACTATCTACCGAGTCTGTATGTTGTTTTTCACAAAAAGGTTTTAAACATAGAATAATATTATTCTAACTTAGTTTTATGATAATTCTTATTTTATTTTAGATTTGTAAGTACTATTAGGTATATATGATTGGATTTGACATCCTTATGGGATCGCAATCGCCGAATGTCAGTGTCAAATTGTTGTAGGTTTGTGGTCTTTGCACACAGAGAAATCTACAGATGTGAGAAATCTCCGGGGAGTTACATTTTTTACAATTTATAGAAGTTAGGGATTCCAAGAATTAGTTCCATATATTTATTTGCTGCTTTGTTTATACCATTCCCAAAAGTTACCCCCAAACAACAGGTAATGATGCTCTCTTGAGATTTCACATTCTAGTGATTTCTCTCTCGATGTCTTTGTATTTACTGAGTTTCTCAAATAATTTTATTGTGCGATCTGTCGTGACTGTTACATCTATCAGAAGTTATTATTATTATTATTATTATTTTATTATTATTATTATTATTTTCTTTGATTTCTGGCGTTTACATTTCTTTCCGGGTCCTGCCCAGGGACCTAAGGTTAGAAATGGCGTCATGACACTTTCCACTGACAAAAAAAAAAAAAAAATTAAATTACATAGATAAAGCCCTTCGTAAGGTGTGGGCTGTACTTGTCAGAACAATTGTTTGTATCTCCTTGAGGCATGGACTTCCAGGAATCATTATTATTATTATTATTATTATTATTATTTCCTTTGATTTCTGGTGTATACTCATTTCTTTCCGGATCCCGACCAGAGAGCTAACGTCAGAAATGGCATCACGACATTTTCCCCTGAGCAGTTTAAAAAAAAAAAATCGCGCATATTTTACATAGATAAAGCCCTTTGTAAGGTGCGGGCTGTACTTGTGAGCGAAATGTATTGTATTTCTTTAATCCGTGGGCTACCAGGGATTCTTTCAATGAGTCTATTGGAATCTCTTCCAATCAATCCGAGAGCTCTAACTACAACAGGAATTGATGTCCACATGTGCCACATCTCTTAGATCTAAACTTCAAGATCCTTGTATTTTGATAGTGTATCAGTAAGAATCTGCATTCTTTGAGTGGTCTTTCATCACGATGCCATGGCGATTATCTTTGATTGTTCTATGCGTTGTAAAATCCTATATAATTTGTTGTAGTGTGTCTATTACTTAGTTGGTTTCAGTCAGTATAGTAATTCAGCTGCAACTTACTACTGTATTTTCTCGGACGACCGCTAAAAACACTTTTCTGTCTTGGTATTTACCAAAGATCAACCCACAAGGCGGGATGTGGTATAAGGCTACCTTGTTATGTCTGTGGTTATATACTTTTTGCTATTTCCTGACATCCTGACATAATACAGTCGACTGTTTAATTATAATTTCCGCAGATCCTGCATTTCGGGTTAGTTCCATCTTTGGTTATGTGACAGTGATTAGATCTGGTTGCGAGGCTTCAATAATTAATAATTAGGCCTTCTGTCTCAGCTTTCAGCCCAGGGCTCCTCAGCCACTGATATGTTTTTTGTTGGTTCACATGTGCGTCTTTCGTTCTTTTTAGCTATTTGCCATACAACGCATTGTCCTCCCAGGTTTTTTTTTTTTTTTTTTTTGTCTTGCTTTCTGTTATACACGTATGGCGTAGATGGTATTCTCTTTTTGTTTTGTTGGTAGAATATCAGGTCTATTATGCTGTTTCTTGAAGGGTGCAGCTTCTTTGTTGTTGGAGTGGATTTGCTCTTTTACTATTTGTAGGAGAAGGTTATAGTCTTTGAGTTAGTTCAAGTTGGATTAGACCTCGGTCTCTTAAAGCTCTTAGTACGGAGAGCCTATCGACATCTGATTTCGAGTGGTGCATCCTCATTTGGGTAAGCATTTTTCCTGGAATGGCACCCAGTCTTTTAGTGTCATCCAACTTCCAACTAATAATGTCGAAGTTGAAAGTTACTACGGATATAGCTAAGGTGTTGATTAACTTCATTTTATTGTGCGATGAAACGCACTCTCCTATAATTTCCTTTTCAGATATTTTTCTTCATAATGGAATGTTGTATTCTGTCCTCTTCATTAATTCCTAATTGTTGTGGATTCCGGGATGAAATCCGGTACCAATAAATAACAAAGCCAAGAATGAATATAAGAAAATAGTGTATTAACGTAATAATACAAACTGGTAATGCAGGTTAGTAGTTCCAGGAATACGGGTTAGTAGCAAAATATCTATACAGTCTTTGGTATTGAAGTATCGTTGTAAGACTTCTTACTGAATCTACGTGCTCGCTCACTGTGACTCTTGCTCGCTACGTTCGTTCTGTCTGTCTGTCTGTCTGTTACTTTCACCCTCTGTTGCTCTAGTTTTGTCTCTTGGGTCTTGTTCATTGTTGGTAGGCAGGTGATTGGCCTATAGTTCTTTGGGTACTGTGTCTCTTCTCTTTTGAGAAATAGGTGTTACTCCCCACGTGGAACATTTTGGGATATTTTTCTGATTCGATGATTATATCATTGTATGCCCGTGCGAGGTTTGGTGGCTACTAGATAGTTATTTTTTTTTTTTTGTTTTGTTTTGTTTTTGGCCAAAAAATAGCTCTTCGGTCTATTTCTGGTGCTTTTTAGTTTTGGGTTTTGCAGATGGCATCGATTATTTTGGTAACATTGATATCCATTCATTTTTGGCACTCTATACGTGAGTGTTGTTCATGTTGTTGCTTGATCCATGTAGCTCTTTCGTTGTGCATTTTGTTGTTTTCCCACATCTTATACAAGAACTCTTCGACTTCCTAGATATTAGGTTGGTCATTTATCTCTATTTTATTTTTTCCCTGTTGTCGATATACTTTCTTGGCATCTTCTTTGAAAATCTTGTTTTGCCAGAAGAGTCTGTTACTTTTTTCATAACGCCTGATTCTCTGTGTCTTCCCTTGTATTTGTTTTTTCGACTTCTATTTAACATTAGGTACGTAAGTCTTATTATTTATGTCAAGACTTTATTCAGTTGCCTCTTTTTTCTTTCTTTGATTTTGAAACCCTTGTCTCCTTCACTTAGAAGTTACAGTTGTCCACGTAGTTTATTTATTTCAGTCTTTATTATTATTTTTTCCAGAATATCATTTTTCTTTTTCGTTTACGTTGAGTTTTTACTTTTTTTTCACCTATTGTTTCTACGATCTTTTTCCGAGACCGCGTATATAAGGTGATTTATTTCTGTCAGGTCAGTCGGTCTTTACATTTCGTCTCTTACTTTTCTAATTGCTTGGTTTTCTTTTAATTGTCGGTTATTTCTTACCTTTGGAACTGTCAGCCTTTCCTCGAAAGACATTTCTTTAAATTCTCTCAGAGGGCCTCTTTGAGGACAGTCCTCGGTGTGGTTTTCTTCGGTTCCTTGTTGGGTAGAGTTTGTTCCAGTTGCAATCTCACTGGCATTGCAGTCCTTCGTGACTCACGTGCGGTTTAGTATTATTTTTCGTTCTCAGCAATAGTTAGTTCATATTTACCCATACGTGGGGGATGGTTCCTGAGTGCCAGATTATATCCATAACATGGTGGGCCATATCATTCAGGGATGGGGGGGGCAGGCCTTTTTTTTGTAACCATTTTTGTTATTAAGAACAAGGGTAGAAGCTTCATATATAAGTGTTTGAATTCCAAGAAGACAAGACGTGCTTCACTAGACTTTGACATAACTTCAATTTTCGACGGAATTAAAGATATATGTTACTCTTTTCTCTCTCTTATGTTTAATAATATGAAAATATATCCAAATCTCCCTAATTATGTTATTATACGAATATATTTTACCTATAAATACAATTAATATATATTTACTAATAATACTTAAATAAAGTTTTATTATAAGTATGTGTATTGTATGTTTTACTAGCAGCATGGGCTGGCGTTGCCCGTGCTTGATTCAAAAATCGTACGACTCATACAGCAATCGTTATCACTTGACTTAAAATATTTTTGCCCTTCCTTGTCTTTAAAGGAGTGCCCTTGGCAATGCTGATGTTGCTACATGCCTTACTTCTTGCCTATCTCACACTGCGAATTTTTTCTAAGCTCTATACTAAACATTAAATCTATTACGAAAAAAGAACTAATCAAAATGTACACAAAAGAATCAGCTTTAAAAAAAGGACTCGTAACTGGAAAAACCGAATGAAAAAAGAATGTTAACAGCAAATACTTTTTCACACCCAACCCAGTTCTGCGGAATCAGAATCAACGTTGAGTTTAAGCAAGCGAATGAGCCAATTGGAGTAAAGTGCCATGCAGATTTAAATTTTTCCCACGTGACGAATGCAGCTATCGATTTTTCTGCATGCTAGCATGCTAATTAACATTCGTATCAGTCAGCTGTTGGCTCTCACGCTGGCCAATAGAATCTTCCTGCCTATTCGTGACAGCCAGCTATAGGCTCTCACTACATAAAAATTACCGTAGAAGCATGAAAAAATCGATTATTTCCACTGTCGATGGGAGTTGGGAAATGCAAAGTCAGTCTTGGCCTTCTCGCTAACTTGGAGCATGTGCATGTAAATTTTGGTGCAAATCCGTCGAAAATTTGCGGCCGTGCATTCGTTACACACACACACACACACACACATCCGGCCTTTTATAGATAGACATGAAATAAATATTGTATCTAAATTAATAATAAATAAATAACATGCCATCTGGAGATGTCAATTGACATTACATTTGAATAGTTGGAGATTATAGCTATCGGAGAAACAGGAAGAGGGGGGAGTTCCAGAGGCGAGAAGTGCGAGACATGAAGCTATTGGAGTAGAAGAGGCGGCTACATTTAACAGTTTCAACAGTGAAAGGATGAGAGCAGGATGTCAGCCTAGTAGAACGCTTAAATTCATGGAGTCTGGGAACCAACGAAAGCAGATCATCGGAGCAGTTACCATGAAAGTATTTGTAAAAAAGACAGAGGGAGGCGACGGCACGTCTGTGAGAGAGCGACTGCGGACGAGATGCCAGATCAGGGCCAATTATGTTGCATATCTGTCTCTGGATCTCATCAAGAACCCCGAGGCAAACAGAAGGGGTTCTAGACCATATATAGCAGCAATACTCCATGCAAGGGCGAATGGTTGTTTTGTATATTTGAAG
The DNA here is from genome assembly GCA_903632075.3 of Acanthosepion pharaonis. NCBI lineage: Eukaryota > Metazoa > Mollusca > Cephalopoda > Sepiida > Sepiidae > Acanthosepion > Acanthosepion pharaonis. The sequence continues at coordinate 561,925 of CAHIKZ030000979.1, read as the reverse complement.
GATCGATTCCGGGGAGAAAAAATTCCTAGCGCGGCACAGGGAGCCATCTTTCCTTGCGGTGAACGAAGCTATTGACTCAATGTATTTGTTCCATCTCAGGTCAGCGGACAATGTGAGGCCGAGTAGTCGCAAAGAGAAGCTCTCTGGTTGAGCGTCAGGCATTCTAATGCAGGGTCAGGGATGGTTCTCTGTTGTATTTACAATAAAATAAATACAATACAAATAATAAATACACATACATGCATAATAATACGCTTAGAAAGCAGAACCAAATTTTGATATAATAGAAATAAATCCCATTTATGGACTTTAATGTGTGAAAAAAAGTATTTGCACAATACAAAAATGAATAGATAACCTTCATTTAATACTTTGTAGAATAGCCATTATTCACTTCTACACCAACCAACATCTTCTTGTTGATCTCAACGATTTGCAAATTTTAGTTGGTATTTTCTTCCATTTTTCTTCGCATATGGTCTTCAGATCTGGGATGTTTGTTGGAGCTCTCATTTGGAGTTGGAATTTCAAACAACGCCACAGAATATCGACTGGGTTTAAATCTGGGTACTGACTTGGCAATTTCAGGATATTTACATTATTTTTAGCAAGCAATTCCTTCGTAGATTTTGCACCGTTCTTAGGATCATTATCTCGATGGAATATTCGATCAGGAGGAAATTCAAGATTTTCAAAAGTAATCATTAAATTTGCTTCCAAAAATATTTTTATATGCTGCAGCATTCATTCTACCATCTATAACTGATATGTTGCCAATACCTTTTGCAGAAAAAAAACATTCTCAAACCATGATTCTGGCACCACCAAATTTCATTGTTGGATCTGTGTTCTTTTGTCAGAAGGCATCTAAAATTCCAGGACTGCAGCTCCGGATCCTGTCCGGAAAGATTTTTTTTTTTTCACGAAGTAGGTCTGATTCCAAAATCGGATATGTTCGGTTACAGGCTCTAGGAGTAAAGTTGAATAAGTATGACACAATGACACAGTGACAGTCGCATGCATATATATATATATATATATATATATATATATATATATATATATATATATATATAGCTATTAATATTTCTTTATGCATATTTCCTTCAATATACATGAGGAAATATTAATAGCTAGATATATAAATATTTTGTAATTTTTACAGACGTTCTTGTGATATTTTAATTCTTGGAGTAATAATGTGTGAAGAAACTACAGAATATTTATTAAGCCTCGCGCACACATATATACACACGCGGACGCACATACACATATGTGTGTGTGTGTGTTTCAGCAAAAATAATAAAGTATGAACTTACAACTGTTTATTCACAACTTTGAGCGCCATAATCAGCAACTTAACGGAAAACTGAAAAAAAATACAATAAAAGATTAAACAGACACGCCGACGATACTTTTTAATCAAACTAGTTTGTCTAAATACTTTCTACCGTATATCCATTATTCACACATATATATATATATATATATATATATATATATATATATATATATATATATATATATATATATATATATATATATATATATATATATATATATATATATATATATAGGTATGGGTATAATAAAATATGTAGATATACGCACATATAACTGCACAAACATATAAATATATTTCCTCCTATTACACACACACATATACACACACACACACACACACATATATATATATATATATATATATATATATATATATATATATAATTATGGGTATAATAAAATATATACATAAACGCACATATACCTGCACAAACATATTAATATATTTCTTCCTCTTTGTCGAAATACTTTCTGCCATATATACATTATTCACAGACACATACACACACACACTCACATAGCTATCATCTATCTATCTATCTCTCCTATATATATATATATATATATATATATATATATATATATATATATATATATATATATATATATATGTATGTATGGGTATAATAAAATATATACATATACGCACATATACCTGCACAAACATATTAATATTTTTCCTCCCCTGTTGTTATAAATACAGTGCTCAATGTTATGTAACAGTGCTATAAGTATATATTAATAAATATACATAATATTCACCGTTCTTAGCACGAGTCGCATTTTCATGCTGTTTTACAATTGTCATGTGCTAAGTATATTCTGATCCTTATAGAGTTCTCGTCCTCGTGGTGATGGTTCAAAATTCTGTTTTAAAACATGTTTATTTAACTATTGTTGCCTAAAATGATTTAATTAATTAATGATTAAAATATATTTTAATTTGAAATACGTAAAGTCTGGTTTATATTTGTGTATCGAAGGGAACACATGATTCTACGGTAGCAAGTGAATTTGCATGGATATTGTTAGTATGTAGACTCAGATTTATCTCTGATATAACAAAAAACAACAACAATATTTATAGAGACGACGGGATAATTCTCCTACGTAAACTTAGACCAAGACAAGCAGACCGGATGAGAAAAGACCTAACTAAATTCTTTAAAGACCATAAACTAAACATTACCACCAATAACATTGCTAAAATGATCGATTTGCTCGACATTAAATTGGACCTAAGTAAGGCCATGAATAAATCATACTATAAGGATTCATACAATCACAGGTACGTTGAGAGTAGGCACAACCACCATAAAGGGATACTTAAGAATTTACACAAATCTGTACAATTTAGGTTATTGATTAAATCCAGTAACAAAGAAATGTTCGACGATAATAAAGTTAGTTATAAAAAAAGCGCTAGAACGAAGCAGCCATTAAGTGAAATTGGAGAATGTAGAAGGAAATAGCAACAAAGATAAAACATAAGCTAAAACAACGAAAACATAAGATAATATGGTTCCACTCGCCATGCAACAGTAATGTCAAAACCAATGTAGGTAGAATTTCATGAACTTAATTCACAAACGTTTTGATCATTCTCAAACACTAAAAATATTTTCAACAAAAATAATATTAAGGTAAGCTATAGTTGTACAAAAAACATAGTTAATTATATGTGACAAGAACACAATAATTTATTAAGCAAGCACACAAACAAAACACTGAATAACAATACTACTAAAAGTCAGTGTATATTTCTGAGAAATTTCTGTTCTCAAGGACACATGGCACAGTGGAAAAAGGCGTTGGTTAGATCCAGTAACAGGACCCAAAGAGTTCAATGCGCGGTTAAGGCAGTGGAGAACTTGGAGAGGGCAATTAACAGGAGATAACTGATGACTGACATCCATTAGACATGGCACGTGGAACTAGAACAGTCTACTCCAGTGAGCGAAATAAAGGGTTCAGTTCGATATTCCAACCACCTGAAGAAGGCTGTAGCGTACAAGGTCCAAAGCGTTTTAATAAGTATTGCAACAAAATGGGGACAATAATCCGAATAATGTAAATAGTGTAGTAAAAGTCAATGTAACTGCGGTTAGAAAGTAACCTGCCTATTAAATGCCAAGAGCGTGTTTGAAGAGCTACAGAGCTAGGATCACTTCAGACGATGATGTTAAATATTATTTTGGATCCAACGAGAAAAGCTGAATATCGCATTTTTACCACCACAAAATGACACTGAGCAATATCAAATACAAATAATGCGCAACAAAATAAATGTTTAGCGATTAAAAAAAAATACAACTGTAAGAACACAATTGGAAGATAATCGCGAAAGCCGAACCACACAATGCAAAGGGAGATAGATGTAACTTATGTTTGTTGGAGAAGCTTACTATATTAAAACACTTAAATAACCCTAACTTGCTGAACATGAAGACAGAATTGATGTCTATGTATATTCATAAGACCAAGCACCTGCTGAAAGAGATTAAAAATAGTATAATATAATATAATATAATATGCAACAACTATTAATATTCTTAGAATCCATGATTAATAACATTTCTTATATATCTATACACATACATATAATCCCATATTGCCGTCCTCGAATAATTTATAATGTGTGCATACATAGAATTTCATCTATGTAAGCATACGTCTTGGTTCCAAATACATTAGATATATAGTCTTCTTTGTTATAACTATGATATTTGGGCACCTAGAGGCGGTGTAATGGTTAGCAAGCTTGTCTTACTAGAATAAATACGACTGAATAGTGAGTTCGATTCTCACTGGGTGTCCCATACTTTCGGCCTTTGCCCACATCTAAGCTACGCTTGGAAAATCACAAAATTTGAAAAAAATGAATTATCCCCAGTGATACCTAACTTATTTCGAATTTAAATATTTTTTTTAAAATTCATCGTCATTCGAACTTATGAATTTGAATGATATAAATTATAAATAATTAATTATAATATGTTAGGCAACAATAATTATATAAACAAATCTTAACACACAATTTTAAATCAACACCCCGAGAACGTTAAATCTATAACGATCAGAATATATTCAGCTCCTGAAAATTGCAAAACTGCATGAAACTCCGAGTCGTGCTACCAACGTTGGATGTTATGTGTATACACTAATATATAGTTTACTGCTACCAGCAAGCAGAAATATTTCTTCTCCTGATGATGGCCATTTTGGCCGAAACCAGTCGAGGAAACTAAATGAAATAATAATAAAAAAAAAAACGAAAGAATATTAATCTACAACCCGGTGTCTCTGAAGATTTTAATTTTTTAATATTTTTTATTGTTCAATATATATATATATATATATATGCGTGTGCGTGTGTGTGTGTGTGTGTGTGTGTGTGTGTGTGTGTGTGTGTGTGTGTGTGTGTGTGTGTGTGTGATAGAGCATGTATATATATACTTTTTTAATCAGCTCACACCAAGCAGGGCGATAATGCTAGTAAGACTATACTCAAGAAATTATTGGGAAATAAATTGAATTTTCTTTATGCGACTAATAATATTTTCTATTATATACGGAGTACTTTTAGAAATTTGGGGACCATGACTCTCCACAACCGCATATTGTTATCCTAGCTCGTACTTGTCCCCTTAGGATTACTCCCAGTTCCGTTCTTTCATCCATTTACACAAGCCTATTAGTTAAATGACTCTGCCCTTCTTGCCTCTTTCAGTTCAAGTAAGGCAATGATGCTATTTCACTTACATGTGACCTTTTTTGTCCCCATTTTCCCTATACCCTCCTCGTTGATTGCATGTTCCCTACAAGTGATTCTGTCGTTGAAACCTCTTATCATCTTCATCTTTTACGAAATCGTCATATAGGAAGATTGTTATCACATAGTGGTTCAGCATTATTTTCTTTGTTTCTGGTGTTAAAACCTCGTCTCATCTTCATCTTTTAGAAAATTGTCATATAGTAGAATTGTCATCACATCGTGGTTTTAGTACTATTTTCTTTGTTTCTGTCGTTGAAACCTATTCTCATCTTCATAAGTTTCTTCGACCGTCCCAGAAGCACCTGACAGTTTATGTCGGCCTCCCTCTTTACAAGAGCCAGATCAGACCAAAATTACGATTGCCATCATATTTGGATTGTAGTTACCCAATCTTAATTTTCCGGCCTTGACAAAATTATTTACGCTACCATCTGTGTAATGACTTATTTTCCCACAGACAAATTCTTATTAGCCTCTTGCTAACCTATCGCAAATGTTCAAACGAGTTGCATACATTATTTCCATCATTACAGACCTTCAAAGCTTCGAGCCGCAAAGGCTCCATACACCATGACGATTTCTAATGTCATTAGTATTACACTGGCATGTTGAAAGTTGCATTTCCCTGAAACTTTTACTTTATGGAACAGACGTCCAAAATCTTGCTTTCCTGACCGCTACACTCTTAATCTCTTTAAGTCTAGAGAAAAAGCTTTGTGCCTTACACAATCTCATCATATGTACCTCTATTTATACAAGGGTTTCCCAACCTGAGCGATATCACTCACCGGTGAGGGATTTCCACAGTTGGGTAGGCGATGAGCAACTGAACAGAAAATTGCGATTGGAAATTTTCGTGGTCAGTCGAGGAATTTGAGCAGCAGCAGCTGAATAATTCAGTATTTTATGTTACCTCCATTTGCTATCTTTACTCCACTATAACCTCAGTTTATGAACTTCTAACAAAAGGCTACAAAAGACAGGAAATTGGGAGAGCCATGGTCGCCGAGGCCCGGAAGAGAAAAGGTACACAGAAGAACAACAACAAACTGATTTTTTTTTTATTTAATCTCCTTAGTAGTGAGGGGCAGATTGTTTTCATTCTGCTCTCCATGGATATCTTGTCCTGTTCTTATTTAATATTATTGCTCTGTGATTGCTCCCCCAATTTCCTCTGATTCTGCGCTATTTTATCACCAGATTCACGAATCAACGGTGGAATTTACTTTAATTACCCGGGTCGACAGACACCTGAAGAAGTCTGAAAGGCAAAACGACTGAAATGTTGTGAAATTAACGATGAAAGATAAGGATATTAGTCCAACTGTAGATGTAAATAACGATAATTGCTAATCCCTGAAATATGAACAGAATTGTTCTTTCTCCCAATACATTTGTCTAGTGAAGGGTTCTCAACCGGGGTCCACATGGGCCCTAGGGGTCCACGTAATATTTCTGGGAGTCCACAGGCAAAATATAACAAATTGGGAGTCCACGATGATATTTTTTGTGGTCCATGAAAAAGCCAACTCATAATGGTTTTTATTATTAAAAATTAAATTTCTACTGTAATTTACCTATATTGAAATATATATATATATATATATATATATATATATATATATATATATATATATATATGAACGATTCTTTGTTTCTTTTATGTATGTTTAAGGTTTAAAATTAATTGCTACTATAGTGGGTTAGCCAAACTGTATTGGTTATAAATACAAATAAAACTGACCGTCTGCTATTTTTACGATATCAAATGCCACAAAGACAACAACAAGAGAAATAATCAAGTAGAAGAAATTGTTCAACAATAAATATTTTTTATATACACAACAATTACATAATATATTGTGCTAAAGTTGTTAAAACAATTTAGAGTTCTTTGGTGTGTGATACTGAAAGAATTTAAGTTGCCGAACTCTATGTGTGAAAATGAGAAGATGCAGTTAAGTATATTTGTTGTTATAGGAAAATTAAAGTTATTTTTTTTGTATTAAATAGAATAAAAGACTATTGTTCTTGACTCACTGATATTTACAGAATTGTCGCTCTTTTACCGATGATGCTTGTTGTGGAATAGAATATTTTGTGAGAGTGAGCGTTCTTTCGCAAGCTGGATTTATGTTAATTTTAGTAATTGATGTTAAAGCCTGTTATTGGTTGACAAGTTTCGTTTTCCTGTTGAAGAATTTGGTTCGTCTCCATTATTGTGTTGATTTCCATTCAAGTCAAGAGAACAAGTTGAATATTTTAAGGGCCTACTGACCAAGTCGCGTCGAAGTTTCTTTTTTATTAGTTTCCTTGGTCACGTAATGGCGGTGCATCGTGAACATGTTTATATTTTGTGGCGTCAACTAGAGGTCAAAATTTGGGTCGGTACCTTCGGACGTAGTTGACGACACCTAATTAATATTTTTCAACCAATCAGAATGCATCAGTTGTTATACTTGGTTGGGCGCCTCTATGTGTTTAACTTGCCCAAAATTTGAGATTAAAAAATGTAGGAATCTGATTCTACACATAGAAGAAGAACAAGAAACTTTTACCAAACTATGCTGCTGAATATTTACAATATGGGAGGTGGAAAATATTTCCATGTGAAAGTGTGTGATGACGGAAAAAAAGATTGAGAATCGTTGATTTATACAGTAATTGAAATATTACACGCAGTAAGAAAAGTATTACATATCCAGATATTTTTTATACTCCTGGGACGCAAAAATTAAATACGAATTGTTATTTCTTTAATTAACCAGTATCAGTGAAACGTAAGAAGCCCTTACGACGAACAGACAAACACAGAAGAGAACACATTTCAACCAATTCTTAAACTGATCCCCTACACATTATTCCTGGGAAGATCCCTAACATGCCAGTTCTACCCTTAAGCATATTTGCTAAGGAGCTGTTCACTGTGCTTACGTATTAGTCAGGCCATCATGCGTATGTAATAACGAATGGAAATATGACATGGCTTTCTTAACAGCAGTAAGACTTACAATCAATTACACTTTAACACATGCACGGTTTATTGGAAGAATTTTCTCTCCTTACAAGTATACAAAACTGTACACACATTTCCTTTAGAATTCGCATTATTAATAGACAAGGGCTTCCATAGAAGTCAATTCTCACAATCAATGTATTTGCCCGAAAGCGTTTCAGGAAATTAGCGAGATACCTGTGCAATTCCCGCCAGTCGATAGCCAAAGTGATGTTCTCTCGCCTTCGTCTCCAATGAGCAGATGAAGCAAGTGCGCTAATAAGAAGCCAAATCAATCAAGCCGAATATAAGCGGAAGTTGGAAGTTTTAAAATGAATTAATTGTCCAAATACAAAAAGACTGAAGCTCATATAGCAATGCCAATCAATAGCGGCGCGTTGTGGATTCCCATTAAAGTCTGTTCTTAAGTAATAACAACCACCTCTTGGCAAACAGAGTGATGGAAAAGAACTGAACAGCGATCGACTTCCGGTAAACATTGCTTATCCACGTTTTCTGTGTGATGGCGTCGACACTTGAGATTGGATTTGTTAATTTAACCGTCGGCTACGAGAAGTCTGCTCGGATGCAGCGTTCGGGTATTTTTTGTTTTTTGGGTTTTTTTTTTTTTTAAGAAAAAATAAGTCAAGAGTGGGAAAAAGTTTAACGTTTCTCATTATGAATTTAAGCATAAGGAAAGCTTACATTTTATCGTGTTAAAAGACAGTATACAGTATAGGAATAACTTATTCTTCTTTATCGATCATTTTAAACATTAGTCGCTGTAATTGCAAAAAGGGGACCAATTAGTTTTGATTACCATTGTTAAATAGTAAATCCGGATAATGCCCAGTAACTAAATATTGATTTTCAATTAACCTAAAATTTGTTACAAATATATTCGTATAAATTTGCTCATTTTTTTAGTCCTACAAGCGTCTTACACTTATATATGCCGTGACCCTTCAGGACGTGGATGATCATCCTTCTCGACAATTTCCTGTCCCTTATTAGCCCTTAGAAATAATTAACTTTTTAACATCTCTCTTAATCCCTATTCTTTCAACCATATACACAATTTATGCGCTACTTTCCTCACTCCCTCTTGTCTTCAATATGACCTGCGAGTATCAAATTCTCTAAGCCGTCTTTCCTCATTATGCACCATTGAAATTTTAACTTTCTCTTTCTGATGCTAAGTATAAGTGTCCTTTTTTGTTTCCATTTTCCCTAAAAATTCGTTGTTGCTCACATTTTCGGTCCATTTCTGTTGCTTCAAGTCTCTCTTCCATCGGTAATAAGATTGTCCAGCATCCCCAGAATTATAGGCGGACTGATATTACACGAGTAGTCTTTATTTGTTTTCTAATGAAATTTTCCTTTTTCTTGATACTATACTCAGTTTTTGAAGGCATATTTCAATATCTCAATGCATCTTCGAATCTAAGTGTCACATTTTCCATTCTCTGTTAAAACACTTCCTAGATATTTTAATATTTGTATTTAAATACCTATTTCCTAGGTATTTAAATATTTGTAATTTCTTGAATTTGGCATCTCCAATTTGTAATTCCATGCTAGCCTGTTACCTTTTGCTGACAACTGTTCTACTTACAATTTATGGTTCTTTTTGCTTTCCTTTAGTAACTTCTGTAGGGGTATCTGTAGTTTCCTTTCCGTGTCAGTTAGCAACACCCCGTCGTCTGCATATCTGCTTTTGTCATGACTGTTATCCCCCGTAATCGTATGACAACATGGATAGAAAATGAATTCAGTATATATATATATATATATATATATATATATATATATATATATAATATCAGTGGTCAATACATAAAATTTCCAAGAGGATAGAATCCAGGTAGAATTCAATGTCCAGGACAGATTAAGAATATAATATAAAAAGCTCAAACACTAATATTCTATGGTTATAATTTATGACCTGTGCTGATACATTTTCGGTCGGTAATTTGATAAGTTCCGCGGTTGAGCTCGGGATGCAGAGATAAAAATAATAGTTAAATATTCTTCTCTTGCTGATAGACTTTTTTTGGAGACTTCAGGGGTTATTGGCACTCGTTCGATGGCGTTCCTTCGGAGGATTGGCGCGATTGCGTCTCGATTAAGGGACGAGCCTCGCGAAACGGAGTGGCTCTTGCAGCGTGTCTCACTAGCGATGGTTCGGGGTAATGCTTTCTCCATCATTGCAACTGGCAGAGGATAGAAAAAAATGTTTATTGTTACGTTGTTCTGGAATTGTCATCAGTGGCCAACTGTAATTGTTTTGTTTCAATAAATTTTAATTTGTTAAAAAATAAATACTTTCATAATTTATGACATTGGAATCGTTATCACGATACAATTCATCAGAACCTACAAATTCAAATTGAAAGATTGGACCAAGAAAGATTAAATCAGAGAAGATTAGACCAGGGAAGTTTAGACCAGATAAGATTGGACCAGAAAAGATTAGACCACTGAAGATTGTACCAGGGAAGATTGGACCAGGAAAGATTGTACCAGGAAAGATTGGACGAGAGAAGATTGTACCAGGAAAGATTGTACCAGGGAAGATTGGACAAGGAAAGTTTGGACGAAAGAAGATTGGACCAGGAAAGATTGGACGAGAGAAGATAGGACCAGGAAAGATTGAACGAGAGAAGATAGGACCAGGAAAGATTGGACGAGAGAAGATTGGACCAGGAAAGATTGTACCAGGGAAGATTGTACCAGGAAAGATTGGACGTGAGAAGATAGATCCAGGAAAGAGTGTACCAAGGAAGATTGGATCAGGAAAGATTGGACGAGAGAAGATTGGACCAGGAAAGATTGGACCAGGGAAGATTGGACCAGGAAATATTGGACCAGGAAAGATTGGACCAGGAAAGATTGGACGTGGGAAGATAGGACCAGGAAAGATTGTACCAGGGAAGATTGGATCAGGAAAGATTGGACGAGAGAAGATTGGACCAGGAAAGATTGTACCAGGGAAGATTGTACCAGGAAAGATTGGCCGAGAGAAGATTGGACCAGGAAAGATTGGACGAGAGAAGATTGGACCAGGAAAAATTATACCAGAGAAGACTAGACCATTGAAGATTTGACCTGAGAAGATTGCCCCAGTGTAAATTGGACCAGGAAATATATCACCTGGGAAGAATGGCATTGTGACACTGGCTCAGTTGAATCCGTTTATTTAACGACATACCAACTTCTTATGGGGCATTTAATATCGTAATTTCATGTGAGCTTTGATAATTTCTTTTTCTAAAAATGTATTTCTGGTAATTTTATTTTTTTTCTTCAGTGTAATCATTTTTTTAATGTATTTTTATATTTTCAGGTTTTAACCCCAGTTTCGGCGTTCACTATTTGCCCAAAACTTGGACGCTAACAGCGGCTCCTGAGTCAGGATGGACCTGGGAACAAAAGCTATTAAGAGCAATTGCGGCCGGATGTATTCTATTGTCATACCCAGGACGAGATTTTTTTTCGAAACGATCTAGAGTTTATTTTATTTAAGAATATTTGCAAACTTTTATATCCATTGACTTAGACTTTGATGGATTGCTTTTTGAAAAGTTATTTTAGGAATATGCTTAAATGATTAAGATTACTAATGCTTATAAAGCAGAAAGCTATAGCTTATTGATGTGGGCCCAAAATCGGGACCACAGAAGGAAAACACGGAACACGGATTAGAGATAAGAAAGATATATTGAACCAAGAAGTTACAAAGATAATGTAAGTGTAAGCGGAGCTTACTATGTGCTAGTGTCCAATATTGTTAGTCGTACGCGGCTGATACTACGGTATTAGAATACTCTCTCTCCTCCTCTTCTTCTTCTCTCTCTTAGAGTGTTATGTCGCATACTTTATATAGTCCTGGAAGAGTCTATGTTGTAGGTATGTTACAGTCTCACAATACTTATACATATTCTTACACTTCATTTGTGTGTTATATTATTCACATGGGTTAAAAAGCTTTCAGCTCAACTGGAAGTATCTCAAACTTGGCATATATTCATCGTCTCAAATCTCCGAAGTTAAGTAACACCGAACCTCGTCAGTACCTAGATGGGTGACAGCTTCGAAATACCAGCTATTGTAAGCGTACAGGTGGTTTAACAGATAATGGCTCGGAATTGTCAATCGAAAAGCCGAGTTCCAATTACAATTATGTTCCTTATATTTTATATGTATACCCGTCAACTAGGGCGGCTAGCCAATCCCTATAGCAGACACTTGCTCAGGTGCATTCTGTGTTTATTTGAAACCCACAGAACTTATACTGCAGACGTTAGTTCCAATTTCTGGAAAATAGCGCGTTATCTAGCGTGATCAACAATTGGAACAAGGCGAGCGCTCAAATCTGCGGCCACGATGACTTGTGACTTTGAGCTAGCTAGAGACGACCCCCGTCTATCCAATTTCACTCAAAAGGCTTGGGTCAACCCTTAGTATAGTTTTCAGTCATATTCCAAGTCCGATAGCATCAGAAAAAACTCTTTTCTGACAAATCGACCATGGCGAGATTAGAACCCGGGTCTCATGCTCAGAATGTGAAGGTTGCAACCATTCAGCCACGTGCCCATAGTTTCCTCATATTAACTTACACGCAAACACCCTTGTGAAAGGCATGAATTCACTTCTTCTCCCCAGCTATAGGTTAATCAGTAAGAATAGAATAAGTAAGTCATTATTATTTCCAAAAGAAAACATTCTTAAAATCTAAAATTATTTTCTGGCTTTAAATAACCTGCAAAGGTTTGATAAGCCGTAGAAAACGAATGAAGCCATCAAATCACAAGCGGACAGATAAAAATGAAAATGAAAATAGTAAACGTAGGGTGTCTTGAGGATGTGATGCCGGAGAAAAAGAATTAAAAGAAGACTGTAATAGACAGGGAGAAATGACCTTATTCTGCGGTCACCGACTTATGTGTGGCAGGCATTATATAAGCTTACGCAAGATTGTAATAAATGACCGGAAACAGGTCGGTTTAGTTCGCAAACTAAACTGCTGCAGGTGGAAATAGTGACTAATGATGGAAATAATTCACTGTAATTCTGCGTGATTGTCGTTTGTTTCACCAAATTAATGCACCCTCCCCCCCAACTTGTGCTGGTGAGATAAAACTAGTGAAGGGAACCTTTGGCTAAAACTAAGTCACCCCGATTACCTCCGCGCTCACAAATTTAAAATCACATTCGTTCTTGGCTAATATGAACATTGTGGACCGAATCTACAGTATCACAAGGTAACTGTCTATATTTCCGAGATGAGCTATTATGTACATTATTTACATTATTCAGACTACTGTCCTCATCTTTGTCGCCATATTTATTACAACGTTTCGGCCGTCGTAAGCTCCGGCCTTCTTCAGGTGGTTGGAATATCGAACTGAACCCTTTATTTCGCTTACTGGGGTAGACTGTTCTAGTTCCACGTGCCATGTCTAATGGATGTCAGTCATCAGTTATCTCCTGTTAATTGCCCTCTCCAAGTTCTCCACTGCCTTAACTGGGCATTGAACACTTTGGTTCCTATTACTGGATCTAACCAACGCCTTTATCGACTGTGTCATATGTCCTTGAGAACAGAAATTTCTCAGAAATATACACTGACTTTTAGTAGTATTGTTATTCAGTGTTTTGTTTGTGTGCTTGCTTAATAAATTATTGTGTTCTTGTCATATATAATTATCTATGTTTTTTGTACAACTATAGCTTACCTTAATATTATTTTTGTTGAAAATATTTTTAGTGTTTGAGAATGATCAAAACGTTTGTGAATTAAGTTCATGAAAATTCTACCTACATTGGTTTTGACATTACTGTTGCATGGCGAGTGGAACCATATTATCTTATGTTTTCGTTGTTTTAGCTTATGTTTTATCTTTGTTGCTATTTCCTTCTACATTCCCCAATTTCACTTAATGGCTGCTTCGTTCTAGCGCTTTTTTTATAACTAATTTTATTATCGTCGAACATTTCTTTGTTACTGGATTTAATCAATAACCTAATTTGTACAGATTTGTGCAAATTGTTAAGTATCCCTTTATGCTGGTTGTGTCTACTCTCGACGTACCTGTGATTGTATGAATCCTTATAGTATGATTTATTCACGGCCTTACTTAGGTCCAATTTAATGTCTAGCAAATCAATCATTTTAGCGTTGTTATTGGTGGTAATGTTCAGTTTATGGCCTTTAAAGAATTTAGTTAGGTCTTTTCACATCCGGTCTGCTCGTCTTGGTCTAAGTTTACAGGATTTTCTGTCTATATTTCTGAGATGAGGTAACATGTACACTATTTACATTATTCGGTCTACTGTCCTCATCTTTGTCGCCATATTTATTACAACGTTTCGGCCTTTATTTCGCTCACTGGAGTAGACTGTTATAATTACACGTGCCATGTTAATGGATGTCAGTTATCAGTTATCTCCTGTTAATTTCCCTCTGAAAGTTCCGCACTGCCTTAACCAGGTATTGAACTCACACTCTTTGATTAATGTCCCTGGATCTAACCAACGCCTTTATCCATTTTGCAATGTGAGGACATCTCTATGTATTTCTGGGTATTATAAAACAAATGTCTCAGCAACCATTTTTACCAGTGCTCATATTGCATTTTTTTTTGCTGTTATCATTGCATGTTTTTTTTTGTTTTTTTTTACCAGAGCTCATATTGCAACTTTTGTTTTTATTATTGCTTTTCTCTGGCATTCCTTATTACTGGTTCCCATATTGTATTCATTTCTATGCTTGGTCGGCTCAGGAAATTTTTGTGGCCTATCATATGTGCTGATTTCTCATGTTTACGAATTTTCCAATGGTATTCCTTGTCTATGATCTCAACCTGATCCCACAGAGGGCGGTGATCCCCCTTCTTTCCCCATATGTTGTCAGCCACGCCTTTTTTTCCACAGAACATGGGTTCAAGACATCCGTATGCCGTAAACCGACATTCAATTCAGTGCCTCAATTTCAACACCCGCTATCCATACAGCGTAAAGAAATGGATCGTCCGCTGCTTAGAACACCGAGCAAAAGTAATAAGTGGCGACCCAGAGACATTAAATAAAGAATTGGTCAGTATAAGTAGTACCCTACAACGTAACAACTACCCTGGGTACATGGCAGCAGCCAAAAAAACTGGGGTAGGCTGGTACAAGAGGAGGGGACAACAACACTCAGAAAACAGACTGCCTGCCTAATGTGAAGGGGTTATCAGAGAAAATACAAAGGATCTACAGTCCATATAACATCAGGACAACCTTCAAAAGCTTGACGACACTTCGCAGATATCTCTCCTGAGTAAGACCGCCCCCATAGAGGAGAACATGACTAAAGTCTGTGTGTACGCTATCCCGTGCAGCTGCGGAAAGAAATATAAAGGTAAGGCTTCAAGAACACTAGAGAGCTGTAACACGAGGGCAAGTGGAAAGATCAGGCGTGGTTGACGACATACGGAGAGAGAAGGGAGATCACCGCCCTCTGTGAGATCCGGTTGAAATCATAGACAAGGAACACCATCGGAAAATTCGTAAACTTAAGGAATCAGGCTAGGCCACAAAAATCTCCTGAGCCGACCAAGCATAGAAATGAATGCAATATGGGAACCACTAATAAGGAGTACCAGAGAAAAGAAATAATAAAACACAAAAGTTGCAATATGAGCTCTGGTAAAAAAAAAAAATGCAATGATAACAGCAAAAAAAGTTGCAATATGAGCATTGGTAAAAATGTTTGCTGAGACATTAGGTTTTTAATACACAGAAATTCAAGGACACATGGCACAGTGGATAAAGGCGTTGGTTAGATCCAGTGACAGGACCCAAAGTGTGTGAGTTCAATAGTTGCTTAAGGCAGTGGAGAATAACTGATAACTGACATCCATTATACAGTCTACCCCAGTGAGCGAAATAAAGGGTTCAGTTCGACATTCCAACCAGCTGAAGAAGGCCGGAGCGCACAACGGCCGAAATGTAATAAATATAACGACAAAGATGAGAACAGTAGTCCGAATAATGTAATTAATAATAATCTCAAAGTACTGCAAAAGAAAAACGAAACATATGTTTTGTTGACTACCAACAGCAGCAACAACAAAATGGGTGCCACATGTACCTGGAAGGGAAAAGAATGACATAATCAAGATATTCACGTTTAACGCATATTACTTCGAAAAAAAATGTGAGGAAGAAAACCCCATCAATATTGGAAAAATTGGCAAGAGCTACTGGAATTAAGAAACCTATTTTTCTGAATTTTTTTACGACAAACATATTATAAACTTCAAGAAAAAAACAGTAGCGGCTACTCAGAAAATGAATTTCAAATGTTTCCTTATTGGGAAACGGTTAAAATTCCCATTATAGTTATAACTGAATACGTATGAAACATGATACAGAGTAGACAGAAACTGCAACCGGCGAAAGAAAAGTTCTAGAAATTGCTTTGAGAGCTGTAATTGCAAAATAAATCTATCGATTCGAAGGCTATATGATACATACCGTAACCTCTTTTATTTAAACGAAGGAGAGAGATTCAGTAAGTGAGATTGCTGTCTCTCCTTTCTTAACACCTCAGCTTATAAAGCTATAGAGAGATCAAAATATACTTATCTTTATTTTAAATTCCAGCCGAATCTGGAATATATTTCTATCTGATTTAATTACATTTTCCCCATCGATATTTGAATGATACGACATTAAAAAATAAAAATAAAAATGAATTGACTGTTTTTTTGTTTTGTTTTGTTTTGTTTTTTTTGTGGGAGGTCAGATTTTTTTTTAATTTAATATTCTTACTGTTGTTGAATCACTTATCTATCCGAGGAGTTGGTAATATGACTGACTGGAGGACGAAGAGTTGCTGGCCCACTTAAAGAATGAACGAACATTGCCAAGAGATGTGCATGTCATTCACCATCCTTAAGGAGTTTCGAAATGAGTGCAATACGATGGCAAACAGCAAACATGTCTTCAATGATTCACGTATAAGATGAAAAAAGCGCATATATATATATATTTATATATATATATATATATATATATATATATTAGTACTCGAATACATATACATATTTGTATATATATATATATATATATATAGTTACACTAACTCGAATGAATATACAAATGCATAAATACATGTATATATACACAGATATAAGCGCATATCCATAAATACATTAGTGCAAAAGATATATATATATATATATATATATATATATATATATATATATGTATATATATATATATATGCATAACATGTTATATGTACATAATACAAGTATATATGATTTGATGCATAGAGCTAAAAGTCATATAAATGTTATACATATCAACACACACACAAACAGACACACACATATATATATATATGGACATGTATAATATTTGTACGACGTTTATAAATATTCATAAAATCTATATATATATATATATATATATATATATATATATATATATATATATATATATATATATATATATCATTTATATATACATATTGATATATATGTATATCTATGTATGTATCTCTATCTATCTATCTATCTCTCTATCTCTCTCTCTCTCTCTCTATATATATATATATATATATATATATATATATATATATATATTTATTAATTTTTTCATATAGAGAGAAACAATTTACTAACGAAAAAATGCAACTACTTTTTTATATATACATCAAAACATATGCATATATATATGGCTATTTTTGTAGTGATTTTATAACATATTTATTTTTTTTAAATTTTTATATATAATATATATATATATATATATATATATATATATATATATATATATATTCATGTATAATATTTATATTACTTTTGTATATATGCATAATAAAGCATATACATTATAAATGTTCATAAATATTTATGCATCGCCACTTTCATGCGATATAATCGTTCGGAAGCATGTCACACTCGATCATTAACATTTGTGTAATGAGTTTGTCCTTTAATAAGTGCCAAATATTTGTGGCCCTTTGCCACATTTAATGAAGTCCCAGTAACCGATACACACACATAGTTACACTAGTACAAGCATATTTGTAAGTGTATTTATACATAGCTTTCAGTGGCCGGACGATTGCATATAGCATTAAACAGACTGTCGCCTCTAAGTGTTGACTTCTATGTTCAATTTTAGATTTACACACGCTCTATCACTGATATTGAGCACTTTATTCCATAAATATAGCACACCTTAAGACTATATTTCTTTATATATATATATATATATATATATATATATATATATATATATATATATATATATATATATATATATATATTTTTCAAATAGTAGACTCCCATGTGTTTTCTATTTATTTTTTGTTTAATATATATTTATATATATAAATATATATATATATATATATATATATATATATATATATATATATATATATATATATATATATATGTGTGTGTGTGTGTGTGTGTGTGTGTGTGTGTGTAAGCGCTATAATTACCTTCCTAGACCAACTACTAAACAAACTCATTTCAAAATGCTGGCCGGTTTTTTTTTTATTATTTAAAATCAAAAACTAAAAACGAACGGAAAAATGTATAAATAAATAAACAAATAAAATAAAATAAATAAGCAAAATAAAACAATCCATTTCAATAAACATGTAAACAAATGAACAAACTACGAAAAGCCCGCATAGACACAAAAGTAAACGCAACAATCAAAATCAACCATTATTAACGAAATTATTTTAAATTTACAAAACTAAATTGGAATCCACAATTATTTCTACTGTTTAATCGCCCCTATAATAATTTAAAATATAACCGTTACCGCGCACAATATAACCGCTAGAATAATACAGTAGACCTCCCTATAATGCACCATTGACCAGTATATATAGACAAATCACCAACTGCCAAGACACGACGTGTGTGTGCCTGAAGTTTGTGTGTGTGTGTGTGTTTTTACCTCAATAGTTACACACACACACACACACACACACAAACACACAAACACACACAAAACACACACACAAAACAATTTTTTTACAAATTATTTATATATATATATATATATATATATATATATATATGGGGATGATGATTTCGTTTTAATGAAAACTAAAACGAATGTTCGGAAAAATGTATTCATAAATATCCAAATATTGAGCATTTAAAAAATAAATAATTTCTTCATAAATAAAACAACAAAAATTTCAATAAACACTGGTAAAAAAATGAACAAAACTTAGGTTTATAATACTCAAAGTTCATACCACAAATGTCCTCGCAACAATAAAGGCGTTGGTTAATCCATGACAACCACAAAAGATGAGTTCAATTCAATGGAGAACTTTCAGAGGAAAAATTATGAGATAACTAAAAACTGAATCCATAAAACATGGTGTTCGAAATTTCTACCACCTGAAGTGGCAAATAAACGACAAAGATGAGGACAATAGTCCGACAATTATTTCTACTGTTTAATCTCAGAAATATAATAATTTATAAATATATATATAGTAACAAATGGACAAAGTCCGACACCGCTACAATTATTTTCATTTGATACGAGGAGCAGTTATAAATGTACGAGATTGTGGAGGATTTATAGCACAAATCAACAACTGCCAAGAGCGGTCAAAGCGTAAATGATGGTTCCATGAATGCAGGTTCGAATCCTTTAAAAGACATGAATCATACTATTTCTCGACATTCAGGCTGGTAAATTTATTTCACTGTTTATTATAAACAGAGCATTTACAAATAAACACATCAAAAAAAAGAACGTTAAACATAAAATGTCTTTAATATATATATATATATATATATATATATATATATATATATATATATATATATATATATAATGATGGGGATTAATCAATGATTTCGTTTAAACAAAACATTTTCTTATGGAGTGTACTGAAAAGTCTGGTCTACAGGATGAAACCAAGAACAATTTCTCAATGGAAACAAGCACTTTTTGATAAACTTTATGAGTGTAGAAATGAGTCAAATGTTTTATAACAGTTTTCCTGATCCCAACGAATTTTTTGTAGGGAGCATTTTTGAAATGTTTATAGATTTTAGGACAAATGATGATTTATTTTGATATGTAAGTACCTATAAATTTATCCATAAAATTATCTATCTATCTATCTATATTCTGTTCATTATCTAACTATCTATCTATATATTTATCTATAGAATGCAGCAATGATCTCTTTTCGTTCACAAGCATATCTATCTATCTATCTATCTATCTGTCTGTCTGTCTGTCTGTCTGTCTGTCTTTATACTAGGAAGCTAAAAGGATCCCTTTTCGCCCACAATGATAGTTATCTATCTATCTTCTGTTCATTATCTATCTATCTATTAAGCTAGAGAAAGGATCACTTTTCTTTCTCAAACACATCTATCTATCTATCTATCTATCTATCTATTCATTATCTATCTATCTATTAAGCTAGAAAAGGATCTCTTTTCTTTCTCAAACACATCTATCTATCTATCTATCTATCTATCTATCTATCTTCTGTTCCTTGTCTATCTATCTATTAGGCTACAAAAAGGATCTCTTTTCTTTCTCAAACACATCTATCTATCTATCTATCTATCTTCTGTTCCTTGTCTATCTATCTATATTACAAAAAGGATCTACAAACACATCTATCTATCTATCTATCTCTTTTCTTCTATCTATCTATCTATCTATATATTAAGATTCTGTTTTAGTCCTTGTCTATCTATCTATCTATATATTAAGATGCTAAAAGGATGCTACCAAAAGGATAGGTATTTTCTTTCTCAAACACATCTATCCTTTTATCTATCTATCTATCTTCTGTTATCTGTCTCTATCTTCTGTCTATCTATTATCTATTACAAAAAGGATCTCTTTTCTTTCTCAAACATATCTATCTATCTATCTATATATATATATATATATATATATATATATATATATATATATATATATATATTAAGATGCAAAAGGATCCCTTTTAGTCCACAAGGAAAGGTATCTATCTATCTCTATCTATCTATCTATCTTCTGTTCATTATCTATCTATCTATTAGGCTACAAAAAGGATCTCTTTTCTTTCTCAAACATATCTATCTATCTATCTATCTATCTATCTATTATAATGCTGAAAAGATCTCTTTTCGATCTACTTCCCAGTGGAAAATGGAGGTTAAAATTAAGGTGGAGGAATAAAGAGAGGAGAAAATAAATAGAGAAGGAATATAAAGAGAGATAATGTAATAGAAAAATAGTGAAGAACATAAGTTAATACGGGAGAAAATAGTAAACAAAAAAAACGAAACAGTAAATAAATAAAGAGAGAAGGAAGAAAAAAAATGAAATGCGACGAGTGAGAGTCTAAAATATATAAAAAAAAGAGAAAATGAAACATTTTAGAACAAAATGGGAAAAACAAGACGAAGCGTATGAAGAACAATAAATAAAATGGAAATAAAACTGAAAAGCAAATAAGCAATATAAGAAGAAAAAAAACAAATTCAAATTAAATATTGTTTCTTATTTTTTTAAACTGTTTTTTTTTAACTGTTTCTTGTCATCATTTTTTTGCGCTCCGAACTCGTTTTACTAATTACTTTTTTGTCCTTTCCTCGGGCAAATAAGATGTTCGATAGAATTAGGAGACGGTGAAACTTACATCTACTTTCCATACCGTACGTAAAACCTCGATGTAGATATCTCAGTATGTAAAATGACATTGCATAAGAAGAATATTTCTATGCTAATGTAATACATATGGCCTTATGTAATGAAGCTTACACAATACATTGAGTTAGCGCTAACATATCTTTTTTATATAAAAATAAACATGTCATTATTTAAAGCATAACCCATACATTTACACATGCAAATTTATTATTCATTATATATTATATAATATATTTATTATTATTTATTATACCGTATATATTATATCTGTATTATATATTAATATGACGATAAAGTACATCCGGCAGCAAGGCCTCGCATCCGGAGGTTTTGAGGAACGTGGAGCCACATCTTAATTGCTATTGTCCCGATGTCTACCCTGAGCTTGGGGGGGAAATAATTGTTAGGGTTCCAGCTATAGTCAAATAGTTAACCCCCAAACTATGCTCAAAGTGCGATGAAAGTATAAAGATATATTTTTATAGTAAAAACATATTACCAATTTTTATAGTAAAAAAATATTACCAATATATTTTTGGCAAAAATATTACCAGAAATACATTTTTGTAAGAAAAATTACTAATGCTACCAAGAAAATTAAATTTCGGCATTAAATGACCCATAACGAGTTAATATGCCACTAAACAAACAAGCAAAATCTGTGTTATATATTAAATTTATTATTGTATGGGATTTAAAATAAAGATATAAATAAGTGAAATCATTATTTCTGGGAGGAAAATGTAACAAGTGCACGCTATTATCCATTCTGAAACTGATTCCAGATTCCAAGAACTCCAGGCTCCATTCCGTAGTGCAATGGCCATTTTGAAATCTCCTGCTACTTCTTTTATATGCAAAATTCCGTCAGGACATGAGCGATAATAGCTCTCCTCAACTTCCTATCTTTTTTTTCTTTAAATAATCTGTTAGGACTCTGTCCATGCTCTTCCACGCATAAAAATAAACTTGTTAAACGTGTTTGTAATATTTTGTCTTCTTCACCCTAAGAAGAGGCTACAAAGCCAACAAAACACAAGGGGTACCTGAGTATGAAAGAAAAAGAAAAATATTATTATGGTGCGAGAACAATAAAAGAAGAGGAATTAAGGAGACAGTAGATAACGATTGTTATAGCATTCAGATTTTTGAAAATCTAGGTTAGCTGAAAAGCAAGAAGCCAATATAGAGTTCCACAGGCGAGAAATACGGGGAAAAGATTCTGTTAGCAAAGAATATGCGATGATATCTAGCCATTTTGACTACTGAGTTGCCAATCTTGTACTGAGCTTAAATTCATAATGTCTATTATTTATATTATTCAGACTATTGTCCTCATCTTTGTCGCCATATTTATCACAACGTTTCGGCCGTTGTACGCTCCGGCCTTCGTCAGGTTGTTGGAATTTCGAACTGAACCCTTTATTTCGCTCACTGGGATAGACTGTTCTAGTTCCACTTGCCATATTTGATGGATATCAGTTATCAGTTATCTCCTACTAATTTCCTCTAAATGTTCTCCACTGCCTTAACCAGGTATTGAACTCAAACTCTTTGGGTGCTGTTACTGGATCTAACCAACGCCTTTATCCACTGTGCCAGGTGTCCTTGAGAAATATAGACAGATTCATAATGTCTTTGTACCATATAGCTCACCTGAACATTTACCATGAAAGTATTTATAGAAAAAGAACAGGGAAACTACATTATATTATTAAAGTGACTGAGGCTGGGATGCCAGGTCAGGACCAATAACATTACAGATTCTTCTTTCGGTTTTATTAAGAATCTCGAAATATATAGCAGGAATACCAGACTATAAATGGCAGGAATATTCAAAGCAACGATGAAAAGTAGACTGGCAAGAAAACTAGTCTAGCACAATAATGTGAACCAACTTTTCTAACTGCAGACTTAGAAACTGATTCAATAACTCTTTGTACTTTATATCAGCAGAGGACATTAGACAGAGAAGGCACAACAATTGACTCTCCCGACATGAATTTGAACTCGGCTCGCCAATTCTTCAATCCATTACTCCATATATATAAAGAAAGAACAGTAAGATATATAACCCGGTGTTCTTATAGATATTTTTATTTTTACAAAATAGTGCTCAATGAAAATTTACAGAGCATTAATATTATAAATTAATTGATTTAAAATATGTTTTTTCGCTACACAGTTCTAACCATGTTTCAAAAATAGAAGCTAAAAGCCCCGAATTAAATTTTGTAATTAAATTAAAGACATTAGTTCCATCTCATCCTCAAGCGAATTTTGGATTAACTTTTAAAATTACTGAGTTTTAAATACACAGCTAAAACAAAATGCATGTTTCCAAGGTTACAGATAAATCTATTTTGCTAGACTAGGGATGCCTGGGTGTTAAATATGTCTATATTTTAATGTATCAGTTATTGCTACGTTTTGGTAGTGGGTAGGGATTTATTTTTTCAATGAAATCTAACATCCGTTAAAAGCGTGTCGTCTGGATTTTTTTTAAATTTTAATGTTAACGGCTAAAATTCTTACGGCATTTTTTTCTTCGTATATTTAAAGATTTTTGGGAAAAAAACTGTGTAGCGAAAAAAAACATATTTTAAA
>CAHIKZ030000979.1:510000-532500 GCA_903632075.3 Acanthosepion pharaonis | reverse complement strand
TGAAATAGCTAGATAGGGACAGACTGATATGTATGTTATGTGCCATACGTGATATAGGGTTCATGATTAGGCAATCATGTATCTTTCGATACGACTGAAAAAGCAGTATTTTTTCCCGCAGTAGGTTGCCATTTCTTTCTGCCGTAGACTAGTTTCCATCCAAAGCTATAGAACCCGGTCTGTCATGCTATTTACCCATAGCTGGGGTGAAAAGAAGAGGATTTCTCAAGGGCAGTAGCACGTAAGTGAATGTAATGGATTCTACTGGAATTCGAACTCGGCTCTCCGATTCTTCAATCCGAGCCGCTATCAATTACTCCACCGTGCCTCCCGATGTGCAGACTGAAATACATAGATAGATAGTTATGGACAGACTGATATGTAAGTTAATGTGCCATACTTGATCGGGGTTCCTGATTAAGCGATCATGTATCTTTCCATACATGACTGACGTGGCAGTATTTTTCCTGCAGTAGGTTGCCACTTCTTTCTGCGCTAGACCACTTGCCATCCAAGGCTATAGAACCTAGTCTATCCTGCTATTTACGCACAGCTGGGGGTGAGGAGAAGACAATTCATATCTTTCCCAAGGGTTCATGCACGTAAGTGAATATAATGGATTTGACTGGAATTAGAACTCGGCTCTCCGATTCCTCAATACGAGCCGCTCTCCATTACTCCACCGTGCCTCCCGGTGAGCTGATTGAAATAGGTAGATAGATCGGTAGATAAATAGATTGAACAAGAATGGGATAGATAGATAGATAGATAGATAGATAGATAGAAAGAAAGAACAGCTAGCTAGATAGATAGACAGATATGGAACAGATAGATAGATAGATAGATAGATAGAAGTTCATTAGGGATAAATAAGAAACATTTCTTTTTAAACTTGATTTTCGCTTTATTTTGAACTTTAGCGATAAAACGTTGAAAGCCTCTGTCTCAATATATTCACCCACAAACATATTTATCGGCAACATCAATCTATTTTGGAAAACATAGACTAATTTAATATTTAGAAAAAAAATACAAAAATCTATTCGCGTCCGCCACTTCTTTTTGTTCCAGCCACACACTTTTTATTGATATGTATAATTAACTTTACAAAAGTTTTTTTTTTTTTTTTATTAAAAGCTAAATTCATTGTGTGCCAAATTTGTAATATCTATCATCTGCTTTTCTCACACATTTTTATTCTTGCAGTAACTTATTTTTCACACTTTTTGTGCAAAATCTATATATCTTTATATACATTTCACACGCTTTTCTATTAACATTTTTAATTAACTTTTCATATGTTTTTTTCTTAACTTCTATAATTTTCTTTTCACTTTCTTTTTATTAACATCAATAATTTTCCACACCCTTTCTTTATTAATAACTAGGAAATAACTCAGACACGCTTTTTTTCTATATTCATGTTAATTACGGTTCACACGTGTTTTTATTAATTTCTATACTTTTCACACTCTTTCTTTACAACATTAATTTAATTTGAGCACTCTATTTATTTATACAGTGGGTCCTCGACGTACAACAAAGATCCTTTCTTACAATGCATTCTAAGGCAATTCTCCGTCGGAAGGCACACGCGATTTTCCCTGAATAAACACTTTAAGGTCCTTGATAAAATCCAAAGACGGATATGCAATGTAATTGGCCCTGACCTGGAATCTCGTCTGCAGTCGCTCTCTCACAGACGTGCCGTCGCCTTCCTCTGTCTTTTTTTACAAATACTTTCATGGTAACTGCTCCGGTGAGCTGCTTTCTCTGGTTCCCAGACTTCACGAATTTAAGCGTTCAACTAGGCTGGCATCTCGCTCTCACCCTTTCACTGTCGAAACTATTAAATGTATCCGTCTCTTCTACTCCAATAGCTTCATGTCTCGCACTTATTGCCTGTGGAACTCCCTCCCATTTCTTGTTTTCCTGATAGCTATAATCTCCAACTATTCAAATGTAATGTCAATGGACGTCTCCAGATGCCCTGATCTATCCCATAACCTTCTCTTCATCCTTTCCTCTTTGTTCTCGCTCCTACTCTGAAACCCTTTGCGTGCTAGTGGCTTCCCGCCTTGCTTGGGATTGAATGCTTAAAAAAAAACAACTCATCTGTAAGCAATCAGATTTTCCGTGAATAAGCACTTACGTCACTCAACAACTACTAAATTAATAATGTAGTACAAAGCAATTTATTTCTATGAATATGTTAACATTAATTAAGACTACAAAAACACATGGCGGACATAAATACGAAGTCTGTAAAAAAAAGTATTGTAATTGTTGCACTTGTAACGGGGCTAAAGTATGCAGAATGAAGATGCTTGGCAGAGATAGACATTGAACTCTTTCGCGCAGACATACAACGTTTTAACGTTCTCGCACACATCCGTTGTTGGTAGCAGTGCTTGGAAGAAAAATGCGTAGCGTGTGGTCGTCTCAACGCACTATACTTGCCACATCAGTCACAATTGTGTGTGGGCCAAACACAACATTCCCCAGATCTGGCAGTCACAATATTCCCCAGATCTCGCCACTTGAAATTTTTAATCTTCAAAAATCAAATCAAGATTTTAGACGTCGTGGAAACCCAAGAGAATACAACACGGCAGCCAAAACTTGCATGATAACACTGCATAAAGTATGTAGTTTCAGAATAGAGCTACTTCGAAGGAGAGTAAATGGCGAATTGATATGTGTTATAGTGTTCATTTACCGTTACTTTTGATTACACCTATTATAATGAAATGGAAATAATACGTATAATGAAATCCATTATGTTGTTGCTTGCATATTTATTGCCAGTAATGTGAATGGATCTCGGTAGATGAAATAACGAAACATATGTCCTTGTCTCTCTTATTGTACTCGGAAACAGCAGCAAACCTTGAGGAGAAAGAAAAACAAACGTAAATTTGTTTTTTCTTTTTTAACAGGGATTGATCAATATATATTTTTTCTTTTAATCGGTATCACCCCAAGCAAGAGGTTGCAGGATGTGGAGGAATTAGGAACAGAAACATTAGCAATTAGGAGAAAGAAAAGATCAATCAGGAGGACAGCAGATATCGATTGATATTGCATTTAAATTTTTGCAGATTACAGTTGGTTGGAAAGCATGGAGCCGAGAGGGAGTTCCACAAGCGAGAAATTTGGCATAAGAGACTGTTAGCATAGATGTTACGGCTACATCTAGCCAGATTGATGAGATATCTCTGCCAGTCTAGTATTGCGCTTAAATTCATACTGTCTAGGTACTACAGCGAAGAACTCACCCGAACAATTACCATGAAAATATTTATAAAAAATACAAAGGCAACCTTACGGCGGTGAGCAAGTACCTGAAGCCGAGCAGCCAGATCAGGACCAATAATATTGCTGATTCTTCTTTGGATCGTATGAAGAACTCCAGGAAAATAGCAGGGTCATCGGACCGTTTATAACAGCAATATTCTAAGCAGGGACTAATGATAATTTTATAGATATGCAAGATAGATTCTGGAAAAAAAATGCCTCGTCTGACACAGTAAACCGACTTTATTAACAGCTGATTTAGCGATGGATTCAATGTAGTCCTTCCACCTGAGAATGTTAGCCCGAATAGGCGTAAGGAGTCGCTTTCTTGGGGGATATCAAAGGTCATGCTGATGGAAGACAGAGGGGTGTCTCTTAGATGATTGACTCACCATATTTGCTCCAGTTAACGAAGGTCTTGAGGTTGTTGTGTACATCGGCTGCCACTTTGACCTTGTCTGAATGATCAGCTTTACTATCGAAACAGGAGTAAATGGTTGTGTCGTCAGCGTGGATGCCATGTTGAGAGCTGATGGCATCGCGAAGGTCATTAATAAAGATTAAAAACAGCATAGGACCAAGCAGGGAGCTCTCGAGGACAACGAAAGGATGAAAAGAAGACCCAAATGCCAGACCCTGTCTAAGGCTTTCAATGCTACAGCCCGGATTTCATTGTTTTTTTTTTATCTAGAGCGTGATAGAATGTTTCTGCAGTTATCGTAAGTACATTAGCAGTTGATGTGGAGAAACGAAAGCCGTATTGCTTGTCCGAGAAATGGTCGAGTGAAAAGAGATGACCAACAAACTCAGCAGTGATTAGAGCCTCTATGAGGTCCCAAACAGAGTTAGAAACAGAGGTCCGATAGCTAGATAGATCAGACTTTTCACCACAGTTCTTAAAAACTGGAACAACAAACGATGACTTCCAAGAAGCAGAAGGCAGCAAGGTGTTTATTATACAGTTCATAGAGAACAGATGCTAGTTTGAGAGCACACTTCTTAATGACTATTTGAGGTATGCCATCGGGTCCACACGATTTGTGGGGTCAATGTGAGAGATGATGAAAGAAAGCATAGAATGGGTTATATGCATAACATTCAGTAAAGAATCAGTTTAAAGTGTGAAGTCAAGTTGTAGTTTGATACGAATTTACGGGGAATTCATGCAGCTTTAACAGCAGAAGATGATAACACCTCAAATCGAAGTGCGGAGGGATATGGACCTTGCACTTATTATTATGCTATACTAACCTATTATAGAAACGCCAGTAGTCACGAGCGCCATAATTCTTAGAGGCTATGCGTTGCCTCAATCTCTCAGCAAACTGGGACTTAGCTGTTTCAATGAGTGACTCACATTTGTTACGAGCGGTGGCAAATAGGGACCTTTTATGACGAGAGCTGTCACGCCGTAAATAATGATTCCCCTACACTATGGCAGCCGAGCATGCTGTTGTGAACCATGGAGAGGACTGCGGATTCACCTGGTATTTCGAGGATTGGATGAAAAATTCTATACCGGATTTCACCCAGGAAGAAATCTCAATTGCGCAATTTTCAATTGGCAAGTTGAAAATGACAGCCCAAGTGGCGTCACGAAGAAATCCCGGAAATCCCAGTCAGCATGCTAATACTGGAAATAGGTCATGGATAGAGGATTCCTGCTTAATGGATGTTTGGAAAGAGATATCAATACCTACCACGGAGTGGTTCGAGTTACCAAGAGGGCAGTATTGTGAAGATTGCAAAAACTGAGAGAGGAGGTAAGAAATATATCCAATAAACAAACATATTGATTGGGTTGGCTAGGGAAACGAGTAGGGAAGTCTACGATTTGAGTGATGAATTGGGCAATGGAAAAATTTAAAATGTCTATACTGGCAACATGAGTACCTTTAGAATGTTTCAGCTACCTGTCGTGGTGAACATTAAATTCAACGAAGACAAAGATGTTGGCAGATGGATAGAGAGAATTTTCCTTTTTTTATTCTGTCAGCTATTACGTCTAATATTCTTCAGTCTTTGGAAGAGGGTGAACGATAAAGCAAAACGAGATAGCCAACAGAGTTTAGTAGTGAAAAACAGAAGCACATGAAAGATTAGTCGTCGGCCTCCAGAGACAATTCTCTGGCCATCGTACGATTAGGTCTGATGTAACCACCAAGGCCAAGAACTCATTGGTAGCAATGGAAGAATTCAAGTCACTTTCGCAGAGGGCAACGATATATGGCAACTTTTCCAGGAGAAAAGATTCTACGTTGCAGAAGGTGGAACGGATAACACGAATATTTGAAAATGAAAGACTGAGGTGGGTATGCGTTTTTGTTTTTTATTAGCTGGTATGGTTTTACTTCCTTTTGTTGTCATTTCCATGATATATGTTATGAGGACAGACAAATGGATTACCTTAATTTTCTCTATCTCTCGTAAATCTCAATAAAAATACAGCCGGTGCGTAGCTGAGAACAGATCATAATATGTCTTCAAGATCAGAAATACAAGCAGGGACATCTAACAATGCGCGACATGGTACTATAGATACCCCGATATTATGCAGCTTCAATAACCAAAGATTTCGGGTGTCTTACAACCAGTCAAAACAGCAACCAGCAAACTTTCAACCTGGTAATCTCATGATAGAAAGTCACAGGTAATGGTTAGTATGATCACCAAATCGTTAAGACAGTTAAATCATTTTGGCCCTGGTAAGAGAAAGAAAAAGAAGCGGTAAACCATAACCTATCAGGGAACAAGGGATGAACCTCTACTCCTGTTCAATAGACATGCAAGGAGTTCGGATTGGACGATAGGTGAGTCTATCTATTCCTATTAATCTGTTTAAAAAAAAACAAAAAAAAAACAAGAAAATGGCCTAATCTTTTACAGGAAGACTCAATATATATACACCGCCATCAGAAGAGGGTACACTATGTTTGGGAGCCGTAAAGAAAGGTAACGGGTTTCCACAAACACAACACAATAAAAAGAGTGCGAGTACACTAGGTCTAACAACCAAGAACTAACACATGCCACATTATTTTCGCGGCAGACAGCATATGTCGAACTAAGATTAATGGCAATTACGTCGTACGAACGAATCGTCGTAAGTCGGAATAGTTGTAACACGCACGGTGACTTACTCATTTCCTTTCAACGTGTTATTTTATTTATAACTACGATTTTATTTTTATATTAATATCGATGTTTTACGCCATTTTTTACTTTCCACGCGCTTTCTTATTAAGATCTATTATTACCTTTAGAATTGAAATACCTAAGAAGCGTTTTAACAGCGTAGGGAAAATGAGGCGCATAAAATCGAAGTTGCATTGGAATAGCGAAAGATGCCTTCCAGAATCTCTACAATGTATGAAGAAATGGCAGCATTTTGTTACGTAATATCAGATGGAAGTTAATGCTGGGCAATCTCGTCACAGATAAAGAAGAGATTTAAGGCAACAGAAATGTGATCCTACAATAGGATACTGAGAATATCTTGGAATGCACATATGAGCAAGGACTAAGTTTTAGTGAAAATGGAAGCAACGACACTTCCACTTAGAATCAGATAGGGACAACGGAAATTACTTGGGCATATAATGAGGAAAGAGAGCTTGGAAAATTTGTCACTCACTGGGAACAGGGACAGAGAAAATCAGCGTATGACTTAACTAATGATCTTGTGTAAATGGCTAACAGAAAAGAGATTTGTCGCGATCGCAAAAGGCCAACCTTTTCTACGAGCTAGAAAGGAAAGGATATTGTGGAGAGCCATGATCCCTGACGCCCTGAAGAGATACGACACATTGAAGAAGAATTTTCTGTTCACACGCTTTTTTAGTAACCTATAGGATAAAACTGATACTATATTTATTTATTCTTTCTATAAACTTTATCTTATTTTTTATTTATTTTGTCAGCCAATTTATACAGGTGAATATATGGGTTATCTCCAAATAACAGTAAAACCTTTGCGACTCGGCAAAGCATTTCGAAATGCTGTTTACGTTACCGGTGTAGGACTTCATGTTCATGGGCTCTTTTCCATGGTATCTGGTAGGCATGAATTTAGCGATTATTTTTCCTCGTAGTGTTGGAATAGCAAGATATAATCCTAAGTTTTATTGTTTTTTTCACATTTCTAGTCATTTTTTTTTTTTTTTTTGCTTGAAAACGAAGTTAAGTACAACATCAATCGCCATCTTCTGTCATTTTATTGTACTTTTTCCTCACTAACGTCTTATTTTATTTCATTCTTAGTAACATACTTGCGACTTAAAGTCATTACCACCTTGCTAGAGTGAAATGATAAAAAAAGAAAAGTAATTGCTTCTTTAACTTTATAACTGTTATAGTTATGGAAGAATGGATGGAAATTTTGCTTTTTTTTCGAAATCGGTCATACACTTTATAACTACGAAAGATTTAACAATTTTCAGCTTTTCAAATAGAACATACACACATCTATATCACAGATACATCAACAATAAACCATTTTTGCTTATCAAAATAAGACCAGAACATGTGAGCAATGAGGATCAGTAAGGAACATAGAGCCTATAAGAAATCTTATGCTTACAGTCGGAAAGTGAGAGCTGATATTAAAGGAAAGATGGCCTGGAGAATTTAACACACTCAAGACATACTAAAAACTTTCTGCCGAGTCTCGATAGAGTCCAAAAGCGTCTTCGTGTCCTTGTAGGTGTTGAATTATTTCCTACCCTACAACCCGTTTCCCACAGACGAAAACATCTCAAGCTTCTCGGTATTTTATCGCTATTTAAGGGGAAGTATCCACAGCAACTACATTGCTTTGTTCTAACATTGACGACTAAAACTCACCATGTCACGAATATTGTAGTGAACTACCCATACTCTAAAGCCCTCTAAATCGACTGGTTCTTGAGCCTTTTATAGGGTGACCATTATTGTAAAAGTCATAAGAGAACGTGAGATAAACGTCGAATAAACTATGTTACGATTTGTTTGAATGGATGGTAGGACAAAGGGTGCTGTTTAATCCATAGAGATACCGAGAGAAAAAGGGCGGGAAGCATGATCACCCACATCTTGAAGAGGACATGAACGAATAATAATAAGAATAACTAGAGAGAAATAAGAGTGCATAGCACATTTTTTTCAAGACAAGGCATAGAAGATAATTGAAAATCGGTGTTATATAGGAATAAAGAGTTGTTCCCCACACTTGAGTTTGAACATATATCGCCAGAGTAAACACAGGCGACCCCATTATTGAATTAAGTGGATCACGTGACCATAGAGGTAACGCATAAATAGAAAGTATCGTAACGACTAACAATCGCAATCTCTATTCTATCATCTATTATTATTCGGATCACTGTTTCTAGTCTATCTTCTATTTCTATTTGGATCGCATTTCTATTCTATCCTATATACTATACAGATCGCTATTCTCTATTCTATTCACTATACTATTTCTCTGATAGGTTCACTGTATGGATTAGTATTCGAACGAGTATCATAGAGCAAGTACTTGTGGAGGCACGGTGGAGTAATCGGGTAGGATTGAGGAATCGGAGAGCCGGGTTCGAATTCCACTCGAATCCATTACATTCACTCACGTTCTAATACCCTTGGAAAAGTTATGAATCCTTTTATCCCCCACCGGCCACCAACTATGGGTAAATAACAGAACAGACCGGGTTCTATATACTTGGATGGCAACAAGTATACCACATAAAGGAATGTCAACCTAATGCGGGAAAAAAAATTGCCTCGTCAGTCATGTATCGAAAGATACATGATCGCCTAAGCGTGTATCACGCATGGTATATAACTGACTGACTATTAGTATGAGTGTTATTCCAAGGTGTCTGACACCAGTATTATTCAACGTCGTTACCATAGTTGTATATGCGATTACTAAGTCGCTACTACAACGAGCATTACGAAAGTGAGAACAAGTATTTGTTGATATCACAAAAGTGGCAATGAATATTCGTTGGCATTTTAGGAGTGGCAAGGAGCATTCGTGGACATCATAAAAGTGGCAACGAGTATTCGTTGGCATTAAAAAAAAGTTACAACGAGTAATCATTGGCATTACAAAAGTGGCAACGAATATTCGTTGGCATTTCAGAAGTGGCAACGGGTATTCGTTGGCATCAAAAAAGTGGCAACGAGTAATCGTTGGCATTAAAAATGTGAGAACGAGAATTCACTGGCGTTACAAAAGTGACAATGAGTATATTTTGACATCACAAAAGAGGCAACGAGTATTCATTGACATCAAAAAAGTGATAACCAGTATTCATTGACATTACAAAAGTGACAACGAGTATTCGTTTGACATTAAAAAGTGGCAACGAGTATTCATTGGCAGTACAAAGGTGGCAACGACTATTCGTTGACATCAAAAAAGTGGCAACGAGTATTAGTAGGCATTAAAATGTGGCAACGTGTATTTTTTGACATCACAAAAGTGGCAATGAGTATTCATTGGCATTACAAAAGTGACAACAAGTATTCGTTGACATCACAAAAGTGACAACGAGTATTCATTGGCCTTAAAAAAGTGGCAACGAGTATTCGTTGGCATGAAAAATGTGACAACGATTATTCATTGGCATTATAAAAGTGGCAACGAGTATTCGTTGGCATTTCAGAAGTGGCAACTGTGTATTCCTTGTCATTAAAAATGTGACAACGATTATTCATTGGCATTATAAAAGTGGAAACGAATTTTAGTTGGCATTTTAGTAATGGCAACGTGTATTCATTGGCAATAGAAATGTGACAACGATTATTCATTGGCATTATAAAAGTGGAAACTAGTATTCGTTGGCATTTCAGAAGTGGCAACGAGTATTCTTTGACATCACAAAAGTGACAACGAGTATTCGTTGCACTTTAAAAAAATGTGGCAACGGATATTCGTTGGCATTAAAAACGTGGCAACGAGTATTCGTTGACATTACGAAAGTGACAACGAGTATTCGTTAGCATTAAAAACGTGGTAGCAAGTATTTGTGGGGTGATTATTACAAAAGTGGCAACTCGTGCTCGTTGACATAAAAAAAAAACGGTATCTACATGTCTATACATTTCGGCGATAGAATGAAGAATCGTCCAATGTTTGCTTTTAGTTTTTTTTTTTTTACTGTTTATTCCATGTAAAAAAAAATCTTGATTTTGTTATTTCCTTGAGATAAACAACTTTTTTATTTTATAACAGAATCCATATCCATTAAAACTACCGCAGCTGGTTTCCTATTGCGTCAAGATCGCCGAATAATAATGGGTATTTATTGCGCTTATCTTCTTTAAACACAAATCCACAGTTCGAGAAAAGTCTAAGAATCGGCTACGTTTTTTATGGTTACGAGATCGAGCTGTAAACATCATTCTCCAAATGGTAACCTAACTTTGCATAGATTATCTCCGTAGAATGGGTCAAAAATTTATCCTTGGTTTTCGTAACAAAATACAGGCAGCTAGATCTTCTTCTTCCTTTCGTATCATTTATACCTTGAACTCATTTGACGCAGCTGTGACACCGTCAAAGACACAGTGACCTGCATATTCCACTACTTTCTGAACTCTAGGCCAC
This sequence comes from Acanthosepion pharaonis, assembly GCA_903632075.3. NCBI lineage: Eukaryota > Metazoa > Mollusca > Cephalopoda > Sepiida > Sepiidae > Acanthosepion > Acanthosepion pharaonis. The sequence goes on along the minus strand of CAHIKZ030000979.1, from coordinate 521,612 downwards.
TCTTAGACATTTACAGGTTTAAGGCTCTCCATTCCGAGGTGTTGTTCTCCCACGTTCTCTTCTGGCTGTCTCTCATCTGCGGGTTCCCGGAACTGATTCTCGCAAGATGGATGTTGCTACTCCTGATGAATGGGACATATAGCCGTATGTTCTATTTATCATGTATATTTGCAATTGTGAACAGGTCATTATAAATATGTTTCTACGAAATTTTATTTTAACACAGGTTCACTATATAAAATATTTAAAATCTTCCTCTAGTGTCTCATCTGTGGTGGAGGTGCCAGTGACTGATTTTCATTACCGGCATATCAAACTTTATGGATTATTTAATGCCAAAATGTAAATATTTTGTAGATATTTTTTATAGACTCAGGGTAAAGGTACTTTCTTAGATATATAGTTTGGAAATCATAAAATGTATTTTTTAATATTTAAAAAATGTATTGCTAATAATTCCGGTACAAATATCTATCGTTAGTAATTTGTTTTATATAAAAATGTGTTGCTGGTAATTTTTATAAAAATGCATTTTTATACATTTTTACCGTTGCAATTATTGTCATTTTACTACCAAAATATATTATTGGCCATGTTATTATAAAAACTGTTTGTTAATTTTTGGAGGTTCATTAACAAGTGTTACCACTCCGGGTCAGATTCTTGTCGAAGTAGGTAATGGCTGCCTCAGTTACTGCTACGCAGTAACTACTTATTTAAGTCGTTGGATACCGAGAAAAACAATATTAGTTTTGTCTTTGTTCATTTGGAAACCAAGATGGATCTTATTTAAGACGTTGCATGTCGAGAAAGACAATATTCGGTTTTTCTTTGTTTTTTTGGAAAGCAAGAACAATATTAGGTTTGTCTTTGTTCATTTGGAAAGCAAGATCGATCTTATTTAAGACGTTGCATGCCGAGAAAGACAATATTCGGTTTGTCTTTCTTTATTTGGAAAGCAAGAACAATATTAGGTTTGTCTTTGTTCATTTGGAAAGCAAGATCGATCTTATTTAAGACGTTGCATGCCGAGAAAGACAATATTCGGTTTGTCTTTGTTTATTTGGAAAGCAAGAACAATATTAGGTTTGTCTTTGTTCATTTGGAAAGCAAGATGGAAACTTATTTAAGACGTTGCATACCGAGAAAGACACTATTTGGCAGAGTAGGTAATGGCGGAGTAGGTAATGGCTGCTCCAGTTGCTGCTACGCAGTAACTACTTATTTAAGACGCTGAATACTGAAAAAGATAATATTTGGAAAATGTAAAATTGAACCTGGGCTAAACAGTAATATCGGCAAAAACAAACACCAGCTGAGATTTTTAGAGACAGAATGCAAACATTATGGAAGCGAATTCTTTGTCAACAGGAAATGAAGGAATAACGTACATCAATGTTAGAAAGTATCAGACCGTCTGTCTGTAATACAGCTCACTGTTCAAGAAAATAAAACATACGAATGGCTACAGACAGAATGGATCCAGACTGCCCAGCTAACAGAGCCATGGAGTTTTCCTTTGAAAAGTATGTTTTCAAAAAGTTCAGAGGTCCTCCAAGAACCACCATACTCACAACGCTGAACCGAGACATTCAAAAGAAAGGCAGAAAGATCCAACATTTCCGTTGAAGAAGTTTACATTCAAGTAATTTCTGTAACCAATCCGCAGAGGATAGTGAAGGCTAGGAAAATATTGTCGAATCAGTATACAATATCACTGAAGATGAGAGAACATATTAATTCAAGACCTCAAATCGAAATAGTTTTGATGATGATGATGATAATATCAGATTGGACCTGGCAACAACAGTACCTCAATTTCAAATCTCCCGATCTCAGGTCCTGCTGCCGGATACAGTTTATCGTATTTCCCAGGATGGATTTCATCTGCATTACCAGAAATCTTTGAACTTTTTGCTGAGAGTGTCTACGATACCTCGTCATGGTTACGAATGAGCCTAATATGAGAAATGTTAGAAAGTTCCATTTATGAATCCCTGGATTTGACAGCTAGAAACATGAATAATATGTACACACTGCACAAAATCGTTCAAAAATCTAAAACTCTGAGTGAATGTTATTATGAGGCAGATAAGGCCTCTGGCGAAATGATTAATGAGATCGTCTTCTCGCCGTGACCTCTGATCGGTTCGAGTCGAAATTACAATAGGGGAAAAATAAACTCAGAGAATTTGAATAAACCGAATGTAAAACGAGGTTAAAAATGCTGAAAACGTCAGCATAACGGCTAACCATAAAGAAAAAGGTATATACTAAAACATATAACACTTAGATCATCTACAAAATATACACCCTTGTGCAAATGAATTGAAACCAAATAATTCCGTTATTATTACTTTTTTTTTGTATTTTTCCATTGAAACATGATCCAGTTAGTAATTAGTATGTTCTTTCCACGTAGCCATTCCTTGCAGATTGACCACAGGTTGGATTTAAATTAGGAGAGTTTCCGGGCCAGTCTATAGTACATTGTTTTGCCCACTGGTAAGGTTTTCTATTGCCTTCGTGCAGCATTACAATTTTCGTACGCTTCCTTAGAGTAACGTCCATTGCATTCAATGGCTGTAGGACAGCTAATCGACAGTCGAGACAATAGTGTCTGGGCTTGATAAAATATAAGATGCAATCATGTATGACGCAATATTTTTCAAAACAAAACAAATTTCACCATGCACCTTGAAAATAGATTCATATTACTGCACACCACTGCAAATAACCTAATCTGACTCTATGGTGAAAGAAAGGAAACTAAACGCATGACATGTATCCTTGAGGCCGAAACATTGTAATAAATATGGCGACAAAGATGAGGACAATAGTCCGAATAATGTAAATAATGTACATAATACCTCATTTCAGAAATATAGACAGATACTGAAAGGCCGAAACGTTGTAATAAATATGGCGACCAAGATGAGCACAATAGTCCGAATAATGTAAATTATGTACATAATACCTCATTTCAGAAATATAGACAGATACTGAAAGGCCGAAACGTTGTTATAAATATGGCGACAAAGATGAGGACAATAGTCCGAATAATGTAAATAGTGTACATAATACCTCATCTCAGAAATATAGACAAATACTGAAAGGCCGAAACGTTGTAATAAATATGGTGACAAAGTTGAGAACAATTGTCCGAATAATGTAAATAATGTACATAATACCTCATTTCAGAAATATAGACAGATACTGAAAGGCCGAAACGTTGTCATAAATATGGCGACCAAGATGAGAACAATAGTCCGAATAATGTAAATAATGTACATAATACCTCATTTCAGAAATATAGACAGACACATGCTTTTAGTTACAATCAGTTCAATAGCCGATTCACACTATGCGTTTCGTTTTGAAACGTTTTTTTTAAGGCTGGTCAATTTGTGCTTAAAATTCAGAGAGCTTTTCTTGCTCATTTCATGTTACATCGGGATTATGCTGTTCCGGATAGAAAATCTATACTACTATGGGTTGAATATTTCAGGCCTATTGCTGAAAAGAAATCCATCTGTAAGACCTCGAAGTGCTCGAACTTCCGAGGGATGGAAAGCTTCAGAAGTCGTCTATAACAGTGTATGGCGAATAGAGGCCACTATTTTGTGGATACGATTTTTAACACTAAATGAATGAAAAACTGTATTTAAACAACAATGAAATCCTTTTGTTAATAGTAGTTACGTTGGTGTTTTTGCCAAGTTTAAAAATATCGGTGGTATTTCTGCCATAGCCTGTATTTCATATCTGTATTTCTTCTCTTGTTCATCACTTCCGTTTTTGACATTTTGATATTAAATATTTCATTTTCTTGCTCATATTTCTGTTTGCTGTTTTTTTTCTACTTGTCATTCCTTTTCTTTTTTTTTTCGACTTGTCATTCCTGCTGCTTTCTTGATTGGACTTATCAACTCGCTATACGTATCTTTATGACAAACCATATGCAATTTTATTTATTTTTCTACAAAAAAGAAATTTGTCACTTTTGTGCAAAATGAAATTCCAGGGGCTTTGAAATTAGAAATGTCATATTTTTAGTTTTTTGACCAAAGAAAGATCTCAGAAATAGAGGCTAAATTTTGTGACGCCTGCAGATGACCGTTTTTTAGAAACGGTGAAAGATGTAACCAGAGTAAACCATAATATTTTCCCTTTTAAATTATTAAATTAAAAATATAATTTTAACTAGTTGTAAAAAGTAATTGGTAATTTTGATCGGAATTGATGAACAATTCTCTTTGATTATCGTTAAGTATGTGTGCAACCAAAACTTTACATATCTTTTCCGAATTTCTGGATATTATAGATTGGAATCTGTTTAATATCTTTGCTAATTTCGAGTAACTTGCCGTGGATTACTTCTTACAATTGACTTTCGAACTTAGTCATCAAACTCTGATTAACGCATCTAGGTCAATCTTCCAACAAAATATTTCTACTGATTCCTTGATTAGTCTTGTCAGTTTTCTGTAAATAGTTTTGAAACGCGCATTACACATTTTTCCTGCGGAAACGGAAGCTCCAGAGGAAACGAAATTTGAATTATCGGATTTTTATTTTTGGACAGCATCGAATATGGGTCGCTATATTTTATGACATCTTTCTTTGACAAATTGAAAGTACAAATTACTTTAGTTCAATAATAGTTTTCCTCCTTAAATTAAAAAAAAAATATATACTTATGTAAAATGACAACACGTAATTTTATGACGTCAGTAGATACTATAAATAGAAAGGAATATAAAAGAAGGATTTGTCTTTCAATGAACTTATTCTATTCAGAGAAAGGGGCTGACCTGGAGTGGCACTTTGATGCCGGTTAGGTACAGGATTTTGTTCTTCCTGGGTTGCACAGAGGCAGCCCGTCTGGATTTTAGGCTAGTTTAGGTTTAGTTTGAATCTTTAGTTAACTGTTTCCAGTTAATTAGCTAGGGTATGTATGCTCATTGGCCCCCTTTTATTTCTGTCCCTATTTTTCTTTAGTTTATTTACCCATCCCCTCCCTCTTTTAGGTGGTCAGTGATGTCAGTTCTCTGTTATCTGCGGGGTGCCTTTCGTTTCACGTGTGTGTTTTCATATTTGTTGTTGTGACTGAATGAGTGCGTGGTTGTGTGAGTGTTTTTGGATGGATGATTGTTTTTTTTATGCTATTATAATTCGGCAATGTTTTCGTCTAGTAAACTAATTTTTCTGCCACATTTAGAGATTGTGTGTGTTGGGGGGTTATTACTAAGCTTATTTTGTTTTGTTTTCATGTAAACAGTATTAATTCATATTGTAACTAATCATTGTTTTTTTTAAATTGTTGTTTTTTATTCCTCTCCCCTCACGAACTTTGAAATGTACATATGGGGACTAATTAGGATTTCATAAACATTGAGGTAGGAGAGAATGTGTTGTTTTGGTGATAGGACTATTGTTGGTATGTTCGGGTCAGTGTTTGTGATTAGCTAAGTTTAGAATTAAGACAGAAGAAAACCGTCCTTTTCCCCAATCCCCTTTTTGGCCTTCTGCGGCATTTTGTACAAAATCGTACGTATAAATATCTGTTCTATTCAGAGATGCAATTATGAGAATGTTAGATGTCCTACCAGGATTCATTATCTGTAGACACAATCTTAACAGCATAAGTTATGCAGATGACACAGGGTTAATAGCAGACAGGGAAAGAAAAACTGCAAAAGTCCCTCCAGAAGTTGGAGAAGGAAAGGGAGAAGAAATGATTAAGCATAAACTTCAAGAAAACAAAATGGATGGCTGTAAGCAAAAGGATGAGACCAAAATGCGTTTTGGATATGAGGAATTGGTTACAAAGACGGGATATGAGGGATTATATTTAGATTAAAATAAAAAAAACTGAAACCAGGTTTAACATTTATTTTCAATGTTTTATAATAAACAAAATAAGCTAATGGAGAGTGAAATATAACGGAATTGATTTTAAGGAAAATGAAATAAATTATGTAATGTTAATGAAAATTCATTAAGTATGCCACGTATGCAAAACAAATAATGTAACAAGGATTTTTTAATCCCTGTTGCATGATGATTCTTTCTCTTCTAATGTCATTCTCAACTTTTACCGTATTTCGTTTTGCTTTTGTTCTTGAAATTTTTTTAAACGAAAGATACTTTTTAAAAACTCCGCCTGCGTTATTGTAATAGTCATAGCTGAATGCTAGCTTTCTTTCCATAAACCTGACAACCTTTCAATAACTTTTTCCTTTTCAGTCCAGATTTCATCACATTCATGTTGTTATTTCCTTATCATTGTGATAGCATGAACTCTAGAGAATAGTTTCTTTGGAACATTTTATATCATACAATGTTGACTTTCCTATGTTGTACTCAGTCATTAGTTACAATGAACTTTCACCAGTATATTGTCTATTTAAAATTTCCACTTTCTGCAATAACTCCAAATTTGTTATTTTTCTCTTATTCCCATCATCTTTTGCACCAATACAAGCGATTAGGGTGATAAGCATAAGCAATTATCCAAAGTGTATTTTCTGAAAAACAGAAATTTCAAATCAGTTACATATTACCCAAATAGTTTAAATATACACATCAACATCATGTCAGGATTGCGGATATGCGGGATTCCGAATATGAGGAACTCCGGATATGAGAGATTTCGGATATGAAGGATTCTACTGTATCAGAGGATGGACAGAGCGCAGCTGAAATACGAAGATGCATTGTGATAGCCAAAGATGCATTCCAAAAACTATGCAGATTATTAAAAAACAGAAAAACGTCGTTAGAAACAAAAAGAGGACTGAACTATGACGTGATATTTGTCCTCCTATATGACAGGGAATGTTGAATGTTGAAAGATGAAGGAAAAAACTCGAAGCAACAGATATGTGGTTCTACAGAAGGATGGTGAAGAAACGATGGACAGAACATGCGAGCAACGACGACGTTTTAGAGAAAATGGTAACAAAAATTTTACTTATAAATTACATCATGAATGGACAACTGAAATTTCTCGGGCACGTAATGAGGAAAAAAGGCTTGGAAAATCTGATACTCACAGGACATATTGATGGAAAGGGAGACAGATTAAACAACCCGTAACATATTTGACGTACTTCAGCAAATGGATAGTGAAACAGGATTTAGGAGAAATATCAAAAAGACAAAATACATTAAGAGCTAAGAAAATGAGAGGGCCATGACCGCTTATGTCCTGAGGAGACACGGCACATAAGAAGAAGAAGAAGAAGAAGAAGAAGAAGAAGAGATACAATCGGAAAAAGTCAGCTGAAATATCAGGAACGTATGATCAGAAAATATACGCTAGAGTATTTATCAGTCATGATAAATCTTTAAAGCAAGACAAGCAGGATTTTGTGTGTTGGTAAAGAGTTAAAAGTTAATTACATCAGAAGAAGATGTGCAGAGCTTTGATATCTCAGGTTCTCAAGGAACATGAAACATGAAACATAAAAGAAGAAAGAATCAATATATGAACCTTATACTGAACATTCAAATCTGACGCATGCGTACTTAGTTATACGTACGTAGACCTCAATACATTCATAGCATTAAAAGTTCTTTTTTTCATGCACTGTCAGTTATGTGCCATGCGTGATACACGCTGAGGTGATCATGTATCTTTCGATACATGACTGACGAGGTAGATTTTTTCCCGCAGTAAGTTGCCATGTCTTTCTGCAGTAGAGAAGGCTAGAGAACTCGGCCTGGCCTGCTATTTGCCCATAGATGTACGTAGAAAAGGATTCATACCTTTCCCAAGGGTATTAGCACATAAGTGAATGTAATCGCTTCGACTGAAATTTGAACTCGGATCTCCGATTCCTCAATTTGAGCTGCTATCCATACACAAGAAACTTACAATTTTTTTTTATTTGTACATAAAGAAGATACAGAAATTTGATTCCACGACAGAATAGAAATCCTTGGTAAAATAAAGCACTTAATGGCATGACGGATTCAAGTACATTGTTTAAATGCATTGCTTTCCTAATTGGTCAAGCTTGCAAAGAAATATCATTGAAAACTCACATGAAACTGCTTTGAATATACGCTCTTTTAGCGCTAGAGGGCGTCGTCAGTGATGTTCTGGAGATGGATCATGGGGCAGTTTCGGATCTTTCAAACATCATACTGACCTCACCAAATCGACCCCCTCAGAGCTGATCAGACTCTGAAACACCCTCTAAAAAATGCTTGTAGACACTGACTTCTAGAAATATACCCCGTTATCACATATTTGATTGGAGATTGACCAACAGCCAATCGCAACGGTGCGAAATCTATTTAAACCGTTTACGGGTGATTTTTTCTTTTTTTCATTTTTCAGTGGACACCCCTTCATCGGATACTTATGTTTTCGGGATAATTATCATAATACCTTCATCGGATAATTATGTTTTCCGTTTTTACCCACTTCCTATCAAGTTTCATTTCACCAGCTAATAATTACTATTTACAGAGATGAAAAAAAAATACGGCTATTACGATTAATAAATAAGTTACAGCGAATTAAGCCGGGGGTGCTTATAAATATAATGAAACGTTTAAAACTGTTTACGAATAAAAAAATAAAAATAAAATAAATAAATTACAGCGAATTAAAACCGAGAGATCTTATAAATTACATAATAGAACATTTAAAACATTATGACGAATAAAATAAGTAAAATCAAATAAAATAACTAAACAATTAATAATTTACAGCGAGTTAAACCGAGAGGGCTTAAAAATATCATAATAAAACGTTTAAAACATATTAACGAATAAGAACTATTAATCTCGTAAAAGCATAAATAGATCCACTTTTGTATAAAATAAACCAGTTTGTCTGAAGTTCGCGAAAGCGTGAAACCCGGGGCTACAAACTACTATCGATGTAACCGCATATGTTAGCTCTGTCACAGATATTGAGCACTTCCGATTAAATACCACACACATATATATATATATATATATATATATATATATATTACAATATACATACAGACAAAATAATAACAAACGAGATTATTTTAAACATTTGCATCTGGAAAAGACTTTTAAATAAAAAGAAAAATTAATATTTTTGACACACGTTACTTGGGTTTTGTTACTCAAGTCAAATATTTAGATACATCGCGAACTTCAGACAAACAGGTTTATTTTATACAAAAGTGGATCTATTTATGCTTTTATTTGTGTTTGATTATTTGTGTGTGGTGGAAGGGAAAAACATTTTTCCTCTGGGTTTGTTTGGGACAACAGTCGCATATACATAGACATATATGCATACAGGCATATGCATGTTAGTTCGTACACACACACACACACCCATATTTATAATCTTGGGTTAGGCGTCGTCACACATTCATACGTACGAGCACGCGTATTTACGCAACTTTCATTCTGTCTATTTCGTTGTCAAGATTGTAGTGATTCGTATGTAGCAATGTTTTCTTAGTAGGGAGCACGTGGGGATATCTTTGGCGTTTTTCAGGTCGCAAGACATACTTACACATACCCACATGCAGACGCAAAGACACATACACATATATGTGGACTCATTGATCTGGTTCTTCTATCTCCACGTGGATTATGTTGGGTTCTGTCTGTAGACACGATGTTGATGTGTGTATTTTTTAACAACAATAACAATGGCTGTGTTATTAACGATTGTGGTCATGTTACTGGTAATATTAGTTGTGATGTTATTATTATTATTGATATATTGATAATAATCGATGTGTTATTGATTCTAATGAACAGTATAGATATCCTTAATAATGATGAAAACAATAATAGCCACGATAATATCAATAATACCAACATTACAAAAAAGGGAATAAATAATAAATAGATAATGAATAAAAATAATAAATACGATAATGAAAAAAATAATAACGACAATAGTAATGATGATAACAGTAGTGGTTATAATAATAATAATAATAATAATAATAATAATAATAATAATAATAATAACTGCCTATATTTCTGAGATGAGGTATTATGTACACTATTTACATTATTCGGACTATTCTCCTCATCTTTCTCGCCATATTTATCACAACGTTTCGGCCGTTGTACGCCCCGATCTTCTTCAGGTGGTCGAACTGGACCCTTTATTTCACTCACTGGCGTAGACTGTTCTCGTTCCACGTACCATGTTTTAATGGATATCAGTTGTCAGTTATCTCCTGTTAATTCCCCTCTCCAAGTCCTCCACTGCCTTAAGCGGGTATTGAACTCACACTCTTTGGATAATGTCACTGGATCTAACAAACGCCTTTATCCATATAAACCTGAAGATGTCCGGAGCGTACAACGGCCGAAACTTTGTAATAAATATGATGACAAAGATGAGGACAATATTCCGAATGTTGTAAATAGTGTAATAATAATAATAATAATAATGTGAAATCGAAATCTCAAAAATGTGACATATTGGAACATCAACAATCACTGTTGTAGTTGGAGTTGGAACCCTCGGATTGGTTGAAAAAGATTTCAGTAGACACAATGAAGGGATTCCTGGAAGCCCATGCCTTAAAGAAATACAAAATATTGTTCTCACGAGTACAGACCACAAGTTACAAAGGGCTTTATCTATGTAAAATACGTGTGTGGCCTTTTTTCTTTTCTTTTTTTTTTTTTTTTTTTTTTAGTTGACCAGTGGAAAATGTTATGATGCCATTTCTAACCTTAGGTCTCTGGGTGGGACCCGGAAAGAAATGTGTACACGCCAGAAATCAAAAGATGACAATGATAAAAATGTTGTTGTCTCGTTCCCGGAAAATTATTCAGATGTTAACTTCTGGAACCACGCTTATCTAAGAGAACCCTGTAAATAGCGAATGTAGCCTTTCTTTGACACCTACTCGAATAATTCTGGAAGCACTGTGTATAGAAAGCTAGAAATATCAATTTTTTTCCCGAGTCTTCAGGGAGACACCTAACATTAAGCTTATGGTGACAGAAAAAACATCATATGTAGTCAGTGAAAATTTCTTTTTTTTTTTTTTGATTTCTATGCATGTATATTCTGAGAGGGAATAACCATTACAATTTCATTTTTCAAATGAATGATTAGAAGCTCATTCCCAAGATGTGTATGTACCTTGCATTGACATCTTATTGGCCATACCTCACCTTTCTCTTTCCCTGTTATCTTCACTGTGTTGGTGGAGATCGCTCCTCAAATATATACAGTTTTTTTTTTCGTAGTCGTCCATTAGAGCTGATAAATATCTATTTTCCATAATGGTCGCGTGCAGAAAATGACGAGATGGCCAACTTGAAAGCTACCTTGAAAGATGTTCTGACACATGGTCACGAAAAGAAAGTTTCAACACACTGAGAAAATGCAAGAAATACAGTTCCTAATACCTACATGCATCTTGGAGACAAAAAACACACACACATATATATATATATATATATATATATATATATATATATATATATATATATATATATATATATATATATATATATATATATATATATATACACATATATATATACACATATATATATATACACATATATATATACACACATATATATATATACACATATATATATATACATATATATATACATATATATAT
>CAHIKZ030000979.1:462500-507500 GCA_903632075.3 Acanthosepion pharaonis | reverse complement strand
CTTATCACCTGCCTTATATTTATAACATTTTTTTTTAATATTTCCCATTTCAAAATGGAGTCCTTATTATCTTCTTGGTTTGATCTCCCATATATATTTGGACAGGGTAGTACTATCTTTATAGGTTTCTCTATTGAAATTACTGAAGTAGTTATAATATCGTTTTTTGAATCTCTTCTGGGTGGATCTTATATAAACTTTACGGTTCTTATTAATATTGTTCAATTTATTTCTGTGTATTGTTACTTGATAGACCATGTACTCTTGTTGGCACTTGCTCTCGAGAGGGCAGGTTTCCTTATTCCTACAATTACGTTTAGGTGGGGCGGTGCGTCGTTTGTCTTTAATTTTTTTCTATTATACTTATTAATTAAATTAGTAATGTTAAGCATACAGCTATAACTTAGTTTGACGTTGTTTTTGTTCAAAATTTTATGTAACAAATTTGTCTATGGTAAGTTTTTTTTTAAGTAATTTGAAAAATATTTTACCTATATTGGTTTTAACTGCTAAATTATATGGGGTGGGGGGTTAAACCATATATATATATATATATATATATATATATATATATATATATATATATATATATATATATGTATATATATATATATATATATATATATATATATATATATATATATATATATATATATATATATATAATGTACCATCACGTATATATTAAATTACACAACAAAATTCAAAATTTCCTCGTATGTGGGTAGATATATATCTATATCTACTAACGAGAAGTACATTAGTCTTATTCAACCTCGGTGAAAAGAAAGTTCGTGTCGGAATTCGATATTTAAAATTTAACTATGATAGCAGTCGAAAAAATTTAATTTAGAGAACGCTATTCTCATACTGTTAGTGGAAATTATGTAATTTCAGTTAACAGTATGAATCCGGGTGGATCCTAGTAATATTAAATTCTTCCAGTTGCTAAGGACATTTTGTTTTATTATTATTAATTACTTTGTTTAATAAATAAACGCATGAGCAACTATTACATTTTTCCTATTGTCTTTTACATTTGTATATATATATATATATATATATATCGAGATATAGAGAGAAATTGCTACTAGTTACTTTTAAAGTATTCTTTGAACAATTAGATGTCAGTTTACCTGAAAAGAAACAACGGAATTATTAATAAGAACAGTTGAAATTAATGCATGCTAAGTTTCACAGCTCGAAAATCCCTCCGTCATAATCAGCTAATCAACATTTCCGCCCATATCCATATTCCGTATGTATCAAACAAATAAGATTAAACGTTCGAAGTGAACATTTAATTTTATATGTTTACTATTTAATTTTATTACACACACACACACATATATATATATATATAATCAATCGAACAATAAGTGCATTCATCGTTTGTTGCTTGTCAAGTGAAAAGACCGCATTGCTGCTGAGTGATATTCGAATTTAACTCGTGACCACGCTTTTTCTATTTTTCTTTAGACAGCTGCGTTCAACGAAGCGTTATGTTGCAAAGAGCGGAGATAAATAGCGATGTAGATGAAAGATATACCCGATTTCTTCTTCCTTTTTCCTGCAGGAAAAGACAAATCTTATTGATTCTTTTTCAAAGAATCAATTTAGGCTATGACTGACAATCTATTCCTTTTTACCTTTGCTTCTAAAGGTTTGTTTGCGTGAGCTAACACCAGGAATAAAAATCAATTCTTTATGCGAGGAAGTATTTGAACTTTTTTGGCATATAAATTTCAGTATTCTATACATTTCGGTATATACTCGAAATTAGCGTTGAAAAAGTTTTTCACCCCAAGCAAGGCGGGAATGCCACTGGTACGCAGGGGGTTACAGAGGGTGAAAGCGAGAGAAAAAACTAGGTATAGGGGTGGTTGAGGAAAGAATAAAAGATATACGGGTCTCAAGTAGACAGAAGATGGAGGTTGATGTGACATTTATTTTTTTTAAAGATTTTATTTATCAGGGAAGCAAGTAAACGTAAGGATGCTCCACAGGTGGGAAGTACAAGAAAATAAACTGTTGAAGTAGAAATGGCGGTTGCATTTAACTATTTCAACAGTAAACGAGTGGGACATACATGCACGGCTAAATTCATGTAATCGGAGGACCAGGGTAAAAACCTCGTCAGGGCAGGTCCGTGAAAATATTTGTAGATAAGACAGAGGGAAGCCACCTCAAATCACTGAGAAAATGACTGATAATGAAATGCCAAGTCAGAATCGATTACATTACAGATCCTTCAGTATCTGTCTATATTTCTGAGATGAGGTATTATGTACACTATTTACGTTATTTGGACTATTGTCCTCATCTTTGTTGTCATATTTATTACAACGTTTCGGCCTTTCAGCATCTGTCTATATTTCTGAGATGAGGTATTATGTACACTATTTATATTATTCGGATTATTGTCCTCATCTTCGTCGCCATATTTATTACAACGTTTCGGCCTTTCAGTATATGTGTATATTTCTGAGATGAGGTATTATGTACACTATTTACATTATTTGGACTATTGTCCTCATCTTTGTCGCCATATTTAATACAACGTTTCGCCCTTTCAGTATCTTTCTATATTTCTGAGATGAGGTATTATTTACACTATTTACATTATTTGGACTATTGTCCTCATCTTCGTCGCCATATTTATTACAACGTTTCACCTTTCAGTATCTCTATATCTCTGAGATGAGGTATTATGTACATTATTTATATTATTCGGGCTATTGTCATTCATCTTTGTCGCCATATCTATTACAACGTTTCGACCGTTGTACTCTCCGCCCTTCTTTAAGTGGTTGGAATGTCGAACTGAACCCTTTATTTGGCTCACTGGTGTCCACAAGGACACATGGCACAGTGGATAAAGGCGTTAGTTAGATCCAGTGACAGGACACAAAGAGCGTAAGTTCAATACCTGGTTAAGGCGGTGGAGAATTTGGAGAGGGGAATTAACAAGAGATAACTGATAACTGACGTCCATTAGACATGGAACTTTTTTTTAGCTAAGATAATACCCTGTAGCAGGGGTCAGCAACCTTTTGCTAACTATTTGGCGACTTAGGGTTTTAAAATCATTCAGTGTGCCAACAGCATACGTATTTTATTTTTATACAAGTCAATGTTAATATACCTGTTCTATAATATATTTTATACACTAATATATACTATATATACTTTAGTATATATTAAAATTGAAACAGCTAAATATCTTCTTTGCGTTGTAGTAGTTATTGGTTCGGACTTTGTGATGTTATTTGCGGCTGCGTGCCATTGGAAATTGCTTGGCGTGCTACGTTTAGCACGCGTGCCGTAGTTTGCCGATCCCTGCCTTAGAGGATAACATTGACATGATTATTGACACATATGATGTCCCCGTATAATTTCAATCTTCTGTACTTGACCGTTCATATGTGCTCTTGCAATAGACCTGTTTCCGGATCGATGGAATCTCGATATGATTCTGTCTAGGATGGAATCAACGGCCACGTACGCAAGACCAAGTTGAACCTTCAGTTAGGGGGATAATGTCAGTTATCATACTCTTCGAGTATTTTGACTATCTCAGATACATTTTCTTCATCGGGTAGACAATATTGTTTTGGTCATATACTGATATTTTTGAAACGCAATATTTCAAATTTAAATATAAGTGTGTAGCATACCGTTACCACTTTCTTCTAATTTTGTACATTTTTGTGCAAAAACAGTGGATCAGAGAGCCTTCTCAGCTTAGTAAATATTTTCAGGAAATATCAGCTTCTAATTGGTCAATAAACACACAAGTGGGCGTTGCAATCCAGCCTCGTACAAATATTTTTCCAGCGCGTGACCAAGTCAAGTTTCCCGCCAAGGTGCTGTGATACTGTCACGTGATTACATTACCTATAAATAGCAGACACAAGCATGCTTTATCTCTCTCTCCTTTCTTCATTCGCCTAAGAAGACGTGATCTTCAGGATTCTCGTCTCGACCATGGGAGGTCAGACGTTAAAAGCATATTCACGCATGCACGTACATACGAACTTTTCCAACCTACATTATAAACATACAGAACATTTCCAAAGATGCAACAAGAACTTTGAAACATTCTTCTAAAGCTACAGTTTATTCAGCATTTCTCAGCTTTATAATTTATAAAACTTTTGTGAGTTCAGATAAAAATATTCCCAGTCTAAGAGACATAACTTCAACAGATCTTTAACTTCTACGAATGTACATCAACACACAAAATAAATACAATATACAATATACAAAATAAATACAAATGTTTTTTAAAACCATTTTCTTCCTTCTTGTATTTCATGCTTTGCGGTATTTCAAGTTTAATATACATTGTGTAGTCATGTTATTCACGCAGCCGTAAACAGACATCTATCCTTATCAACAAACAGCTACAATTTTCTATTCTTATTACCAAGTCACTACATTATGGTAACTCTGACTTCTGAAACTACTAGACCATTACATTTGGTGATGTCGAATAAAAGCCAATAGTGTACTATACATGGTATCGCCGATGGTTCCATTGCTAGTATCCCCAATGCGTAAAATCCACAAAATAGTAACATTTTCAAACAGCATTTAAGATTCTCATACGACACACAGAATTACAACTCGGAGAGACACTAAGAAAACGAGATGCAAGTCAAGAACATTTTAAAACTCCCAATACGCAAGCCAGACACTTTTATACATCAACAAGATTTGTGATTAGACCGGATAAAAGTGCAAAATCACAATTTTAACTCACTACAATATGTCTACAAAACAATTTTCCCCTGCGCGGCAAATATAATTTTTCTACCATACGAGGAAATCACAGAAGTTCGAATCGACACGACCACTACTACGACACGAGCCTTACAACACTCCTTGGCCCTTTCTTTCTCGCGGCGACGTTTACCCAGTTTCACCAGACAAACATATAAAATATGTCGGAAACAAGTGACATATGACAAGTGTATCGGTTAAATGATATTCTGTGTGATATGAGGTAATTTGGGATTTTTTTGCTGTATCCTGTTACAATTAAGAGAGTGACAGAAATGGAAAATAAATGCATGCAATTTTAATACGGAATAATTTGTTTTCAAACTTATATTAACTCATTGTATTCATTTTTTGTAGAATAATAGCTTAAAAGTTGTACTCGGGCCAAAAAAATTCTCACTTTAAATCTGATTCGGTCTATAAATCCGATTTGGGACAAAATCTCAAATGAAGCCGAAAACTGAGTTCTTCAAATCCCAAGCTCCATGGAACTTCAAAATATAGCGTCACGATAGCTCTTACTTTAACCATGATTCCTTGATATTTTGAAGAAATAAAATTGATTTCCTCAATTCACAAAGTTTTGGAGATATTTTTATTTTAAACTGAATCTAAAACAAATGGTGAATGTTTTGTTTATTGAATGTTTTTTGTGATTTTTTTGTGTGTTTTTTTTAAAAAAACTCGATACAAATCAATAACTTTTAAAATCACAAATAGTTTAAGAGGAGGCACGGTGGAGTAATGGATATTGGATTAAGGTATCGGGGAGCAGAGTTCGAATTCCGGTTAAATTCATTACATTCACTTACATGCTAATACCCTTGAAAAAGGTATGAATCTTCTTTTTCTCCCCCAACCCCAGCTATGGGTAAATCCAGAACAGACTAGAGCGGAACAGACTTGGATGTCAGAACAGGTTTGAAGGGCAACTGGTCTAGTGCAGAAAAAAAATGGCGATCTACTGCGGGAAAACATTTGCTTCGTCAGTCATGTATCGAAATATACGTGAACGCCTAAGCGTGTATTACATAACTGAGTGAATTGTTTTCTAAACTTTGATTTTTTTTTTTTAAATAGTTCCTGGATAAATATTTTCGAGCACCAGATGAAAGACATTATCAGTCCAGGACCATTCTGATTTCGAAAAGATATAATATGTCAAGGTAAAGCAAATGTGGCCCAAGTTAGAATATTTTCAGACATACACATGAAAAAAGAGAATTTACCGTTTATTTATTTAGACAGATTCAAATTTTTTTTTTCTGTTTTTCCTTTCAGTCAATGCTATATTGAATTTTGAATGTATCTGCTAATATTTGCCTTATGTATATAGTTGTATTGGGTTGACTAAAAACGTCTTTCGGTTTATTAAGTGAATTTTCTACTTAATAACTTAACGAACCTTTAAGGTCAAGCAAATATTTTGATTGTATTATGTATAATATTCGATAAATGCATAAAATGCACTTCATTTAGGTAAGTGGCTAGTTTATGCAAGTGAGAAGATAACCTACGGAAGAGTGCTGTGAATTTTTGAACAATTTAAATATTTAATGCTTATATGAATTTTATCCTTGTTTTGCCGTAAGGATCCCGCCCCTAAAATTCGTAAAAGATTTTGATACAGCCCATATATATATATATATATATATATATATATATATAAATATAAAAAGTGAACATAGAAGTCAACACTTAGAGGCGACAGTCTGTTTCATGCTATATGCAGTCGTCAGGCCTGACGATTGCATATAGCAATAGTCGTTCAAGTGTTGACTTCTATATTTTACTTATATTACCGCTCTATCTCTGATATTGAGCACTTTATTCCATAAATATAGCAAACCTTAAGACTATATTTCTGTATATATATATATATATATATATATATAAAGGTGTGCTATATTTATAGGATAAAAGTGCTCAATATCAGAGATAGAGCGTATGTAAATATAAATATAAAAGTGAACATTGAAGTCAACACTCAGAGGCGACAGGCTGTTTCATGCTGGACTCAATCGTCAGGTTGCCTGATATATATATATATATATATATATATATATATATATATATATATATGTATACCGGAGGACAGAGTTTCGTCTGGAGTGGTAGACCAACCCGACCCCGATTTTTACGGGGTCTACGGGGAATTTTTGCCCGAGCCTATGGGCACCGATACTCCACGTTAAATTCGGCCTTGTGCCACATCCGTCCGCGTGGGGCGGTTGGCAAATATTCTAGCTGAAATCTTTTCAGCTTGCTGGTCGAACTCTCTGTCTCAGCAGAGAGGAACCCAGCCCGGATATGCTGAAGGGCAGAGTCTCGTCTGGGGTAGTAGACAACGGGAAATTTTTGCCAGAGCCTACGGGCTCGGATACCCCATGTTAAATTCGGCCTTGTGCCACATCTGACAGCGTGTGGCGGATAGCAAATTTCCTAGCTGAAATATTTTTCGGCTTTCTGGTCTCACTTTCTGCTTCTGAGCAGTGAGGAACACGGATGAGTCTATCTCGTTCGTTGAGGTAGACCAACCCGATCCCGTATATGCAGGTTTTACAAAGGAATTTTTGGCCGTGTCTAACGTTAAAATCGGCCTTGTGCCACATCCACCCTCGTGGTGGTAGTGGGGGGCGCTAGTAAATACCGTCTAGCTGAAATCTTTTTCGGCTGTACTGTCGAACTATCTGCCTTCGAGCAGAGATGGACCCTGACGCGTCTATGCCGAATGGCAGAGTCCCGTCCGGGGAAGTTGACAGGCCTGATCCCGTTTATGGAGGGTCTACGGTGATTTCTTCAGGCACCATTCTTTCGAGAAAAAAATAAATGAAATAGCACTCGTTATCTCCGGTCCTCTTCATTACTCTTCTATTGTACTCACTCCTTAATAATGTTTCTCTTTTTTCTTATTCTTTCACAATCACGAGACCTCTTGTGTCTTACTGGCTTTATTACCTTGCTTGTGGGTGACATGATTAAAAAAAAATTCTCTGATTAAACTTTCGGCAGAAATAACTTCCACATATACTTCCTGCAAATACCTCCTACATAATTCTAAGATATTAGTTACATGAAGACACCATTAACGCTAATTTCTTACCATTATGTGAGAGTATTTCTATCGCAAGCTGGACAAGAAAAACAGGTTCAGCACAAAATTATCGATAACATTAACGACATTCTTTTATCAAAATCGATTGTAATGTTAAAAATGAAAATGTTCATAGAAATGTTAGAGCCACGATGGTATATTTTGTTTTTGTTGTTTATATATATATACATCTAAATGAATAAACGGAAAATTTTGTCTGCTCGTCCGAGTGACTGAAACCCTTTTAACTCTGGCCACATGGATATATTATACATTTTTGGAATCATAATGACCGAACATTTGCTCTTCATGTAGTGCTTGAACATCCAGTATTCTGATTCATGTCCAGATGAGGAGGAAGAGGTAAAAATTCAATTTTTAAAATAACTGAAAAAAAAATGAGTGGTTTAAAAGTTTTTAATTCATATGAAGTTTAAAGTAACAGAAAAACTTTGTGAATTTTAAAGAATTTTGTTTTAAATATCTCCCACACTTTGTGAAATTTATTTCTTCAAAATGTCATGGTTTCAGAGTCAAAGTGAGAAGTTTCATAACGTGATATTTTGAAATTCTACAGAGTTTGCGACTTTAAGAATTGAACACAATTCTAATTCCACGTAGATTGTGATTTGAAGGACTCAGTTTTCGGCCTGTATTGGAATTTCGGTTGAAATCGGACTTTCGTCCCAAATCGGGCTTTTTGGCGTGAATTTGACTCTTAGTACGAATCAGAGTTAAAGTGTAGTTTTCAAGTTCCATGTAGTGGATTGTTATTTCTTCAAAATTCTCATTGCTATTTTTGAAGCTGGACTAAAGGTCTCTTTAGTCTTTGGCTAAAAACCCAATTAACTCTCTGCAACATCTAGCTTGGAATCCGAATGAAGTCCAGATTTTAGCTAGCACATAAATATAACGATAAACTCTTTCTCATTCCATTAATTCTTAAAGTGAAAGAAATCCATCCTCCAAATAAGATTTTGAGTATGTAGAAGGAAAATGATTGCGTATCAAAATTGATATCCAAATGATCGTCAAAGCAAATAAAAAAAAAAATAAAAAAAAACTAAAGAAGCCGCTTGACAACAGACTTCCAGGATGAACAAAAATTCTCTATCCACGAAGCAGATTCAAATCAGACACAGTAAGTGTTATTTTTATCTTTTTTGCCAGCGCTGGAATATCTAGGAAAATATTCGCCTCTGCTTTGTGCCAAATGAAAAAGAAAATCATTAGGCCATTATGCTAGTCTGGTGTGGCGGGGGAAAATAACAAATTATCACTTCAATGAAAGCAAACGCCAAAAATCAAAATTGCGTCTCAGGATGTAGGAGATTGAATTATCTGAGAAATTGGGTTTTCCTTAAAGGATGGAAAACATGAGAAGCTGAATGCCGATAAAAGTTTGAAAAATCTTATCAAAGAGTTGGAAAAGAGAGAAAAAGAAATTGGCATCAAGCCTTCTATTCATTTATATATATATATATATATATATATATATATATATATATATATATATATTTTCCCTTTTCATTGTTTCAAGTACGCTTTCTCAATGAAATCGAATATTGCTCATTTATTTCATCAAAGTCGATAGAAGCAATTGTCAAAGTAAAAGGTTTTATAACTCAATTTATTATTGTAACAGCATTTGAGTTAACTGAATGAATATATATATATATATATATATATATATATATATATATATATATATTATCTACATGATGTTGATACAGATTTTTAGCGTTCCCATTAACGGAAATAGATTTGCTAATATAATTAAACACGATTAATAATATTCATACAAGAGCATCATTAAAGTGATCCCATCATGCAACGTATAAGACAACTAAATAAATATCTGAACAATGAGAGTACATAGAAGTCCACATAGATAGATAGATAGATAGATAGATAGATAGATAGAATGGTTTTAAAAATGAGACTGATATGAAGATGAATTTGGGTAGAATATGATAGAATATATATATATTTGTACATATTATGATTTTTAACTCATAGGTGTCTAGAGTGTGCCTGTGACGTTTTTTGGTGTATGAAGAAGCGAATGGTGACGGATTTGCTAGGTATAAATGTAGCTAGTGATGGTCACTCTTGACCAGTCTCCCAACATTTTGGGTCTTGTGCCACATTTGCTCTATCGGTAATAAATCTTAGACATACAACGTTTGTATAAAGATTTATAATTTTTCTGAAATTTAAAAAAAATATAACCTCAAGAATGCATTCTATTGAAACATTTTTTTACATTGACAAAAACTGTATTTTTTCTTTCCTTTATTTTTTTTCTTAAATCGCGTTCTTCTCCGCCACCGAACTAAAGTCAGGAATGGATTCATGACATTTTCCACTGATCATGTTTGTAAAAATAATAATTATTATTATTTGAGTATATTATAATTCCTGCTTTGTATCCTATAGAACCAGGTCCAAACTATGGTCCTTAGGCCCTACAGGAGAACTGTCAATTAATTGATAGCACTTTTCTTTATATATGGGATGTTCCTAGTAGGGCGATCTTCTGGACAAACTGCATGTCGATGTTGCCTGGGACACTGTTAGCAAAATTTCCATTCCTTTTCTCACGAGGCACAGAGCTCCGTTTACTATTGGTACAGTCTCAGCCTTCATTCCTCACAACATTTCGATCTCCGAAAGCCGAGGAAAGTTAGCTAAATTGCTGTGAAACTCTTCATCACAGTCCAGACTCCCTGACAAACCGGCTTTGGAAATGCTGGCGAAATGCCTCGCACATGCCATAGGCCAACCTCACAGTACGCCTCGACGGATCTCTTTCTTGCACATTTCTGTGCCCATATTCACGGCCTCGCCAAACATCTTATGCCTAATTACCCCCCTAGCTGTCTATCCCTAGGAGATCCCTCCAAGCCACCGCCCGGGAAAAACTATCCTCAAGAGCCTTCAGTTTGTTAGCCTAATCTAGGGCGAGCCGCTGGTTAAATTCCAGACAGTCTCGGCTTAAAATCTAACGCCACCCGGTCACAGACGAATCTGTGACCAAAATAGCATAACCAGTGGAAAATGGGACAATCTAACAGATCTGCATCGGCCTTCCTCATATTGTAACTAGATACCTGGGCAGACGGCCAACTACGTGACTGCGTCTACATCCCTCCTTCTGGGTGATCGACACGGTGTCTAACGACAAGACCAAATTCTCCTATGAAATCAATCAAGCTATGATCTTTCGCTAGGTCCCCGCTTCTATCTAACTTGGGGTCCAGGACCATCCTGAACGAACGACTTTCCCCGGCAATATCGACCATGACCAACAAACCCTAGTCATCGACGTGGACTAGCAGCAACCTTCAACAACAAAGAGACGATTCCGACCAGTCGGTGATCGTATGCTGAATAGACGAAAAAGTTGTTAGACAAAACGCAAGGAACAATTTTGCAAATAAAGTGTGTCTCCTGATTGCGTCGACATCGACAGCGTTTGACAATAGGTCACGAAGCAGGCGGGCCGCCTTACCCCGATCTTTCAGGCCATTTGCGCTCAAACTAGCGAGTGAAATGGGGAGACGCCTTGACTTTGGGACAGTGTTTGCTGGCGACGCAGGGACCGATTGGGACCTGGCTCTGTCCATGACCCTCTCCGCGTCTCTTCCTTGGTTGGTTTCTCATCCTCTTCTTCCTCTCTCTCCCCCTCTTCAAATAGCAGAACCAATATGGAGGTATTTACACCACCCCCATCTCCAAATCGGGTCGCTGCTGCATTTTTTTTTTTTTGGCTGATGTTTATGTTATTTCTGTTGCTATTGTTTTGCTGTTGGTGTTGCTTTTGTTGTTGCAACGGTTGTTGACACTGCACTTCATCTGACCGCTCCTGCAGTTGTTATTGTTGTGGCACGTCCTGGACTGGGGAGAGCGGGCCTTTTGTCGACTGTCGTCCTTTCCCTACCACCATTTTGCTGACCCCGACGGGAGACTTGCCAGACTGTGTCCGCCATTGCTGTTGCCGGGAGAAGTTGTGACTACACGTTCATACCGACGAACCACGCGACCAGCAGTAAGGTCGGTAGCCATCTACCACCAGCAGCGTCTTCTTCTCTTAGCACATTAATATGTTGGGGATCTCTGCAAAGTTCCTGTGGGCCATAGTTACTTGGATCACGGTAGCAATCCCCACTTTATTAATTATGTCACTCATTATATCTCCTCTACTTGCCCATATTTGGCGAAAAACGCCCCCATCCGGTCCTCGCTGATATCCACGAGCACCCCATGAACGGTCAACATCGTCTTTCGGGTGCGCAGGTATTCGCCCTAGAAACGGTCAGTTTGAATATCCCACAAAGCCTTTAATTTTCGGGGGGTTATTTGGGCCCAATTTCCAAATTGTTTAGGGCCACCTCCATTGTTTTCTTTTCTACCCCAATTTGTGTTCAGACGGTGAGCAGGGAGATTGTCCTTGCATTGAGAGTGTCCAGCGCTTCCTGTGTCGTGAGGAAATAGTTTCCTTTAGGGGGCACGGTGGAGTAATGGATAGCGGCTTGGATTGAGGAATCGGAGAGCCGAGTTCGAATTCCAGTCGAATCCATTACATTCACTTACGTGCTAATACCCTTGGGAAAGGTATGAATCCTCTTTCTTCTCCCTCCAGCTTACGTGCTACTGCCCTTGAGAAATCCTCTTCTTTTCACCCCAGCTATGGGTAAATAGCAGGACAGACTGGGTTCTATAGCCTTGGATGGCAACTGGTCTAGGTGAAGGAAAACTCTGAATTCAAAACCTGCTCTTAGATGAGGGTGAATGGAGTCTCTCTGAGCCTTGGTTGGCAATCCATTTAGTGATGGTGTCACGATAAAAACACCCTTGATAGCCCTAGCGAAGCATCAAGAATTCAGCTATTTGACAAGATTATGAACTACACCAATCAAAGTATTGGTGAGTTCAATCTCAGCTGAGGCCGCAAGATGATGATGAGTTTCCTTTAACGTATTCTTTTGTAATTTCGCGTAGTAACTAGCGTCTTTTTTCCCCACCCAAAAAGCCTTTATCGGGGCTATAGCTTGTTCAACATACACAGTGGGGATGTTTAGGCCAATTCCGCCATGGTAGCACTACGCCATGGTAGTAACACAATTTTTTAAATTTCTCCCCAAATTTACATAAATGTACAAAACAAAATAAAGAAAACTGAAGAATAATTAAACGAAAAGAAATAATCTTAAAAAAAAAATGGAAACGGACTAGAGTCGGGGTGGGTCAACAAAACAAACAAAAAAAAGAAATTAAAAACTTGGCTTGCCAAAAAACCAGTTACACATAAAAAGAAAAATTTAGTTTACGAGCAACAAAATAACTTAGAGCAACAAAACAAATTAGGGGAGTGCTATTAAAACGGCTTGCTAAAAAGAAATACAACAAACAAATCACGCGTGTAAAATAAAAATTTAACTTAAATAAAATTTAAACAAAAAGGAAATTTAAAAATGAATTAAACTAAAGCAAGGGTAAAAAATAAAGTTTACAAATACAAGTCAAACTTAGAAGGTTTACGACTTAAAGTGAGGGGAGGGGAAAAGTTAAAGTCACGCGTGGAAAAAAAAAAAAATAAAAGAAAACTGAAATTGAAAAAGTGCGAAAAAGTTTCACAAATGACAAAAGAAAAAAAATAATAAAGGGATAGTCTTAACATGAATTCAGTTCTTCACAAAGTTTAAACGTAAAAAAATCCACAAACTTTTCGGACGAAACTTGTTTTGGATGGGGAAAAATAGAAGAAAAAACGTAATAGCAAGGCAGTGTGTAATTTTTTTTCTTTTCACTTAAATAAGAGATTCTTGTGTTTATCCGTTCATAAAAAAAACAGCTGCCTTGGTAGTAACCGTGTCAAAATTAATTAAATATCACCAGCGTGAAGGTATGCAAATGAAACGTGCTTAATATTAGGTTGGTGCAAAAATAATGACGTAATAATGTCGTTTTTTGACGTATTTTTTAACGTCAAAAAACGACATTATTACGTCATTATTTTTGCACCAACCTAATATGATGGTAACCGTACTCTTCTGGGAATTTTCCTTTAGTTGATTATTTACTAAGAGGAATTAATCAAACAGCTTTGTATGAATCTCATAGAACTCTCCTGCTATTCTGTTCATTCACCCGGTGACTTTGCATACATAAGTATCCTCGTGTATTTTAAGGGTCAAAAGGTCGATGGAAAACTGAATATTTTCTCATAATTCCCGCCTTAATATCAGTCAGTTATGTAGGTATATGACTGACAAATTCAGAAAAGATCTATCAAGAAAAGTAAAATGCTGTAAAACCGTTGATTTACTATGGATGATCTAGAGATTAAAGCAATGTCTGTACATTTTCCCTTTTCAAAGACATATTTTTCCCCGCAGCCATTTCTTTCCGCGGCAGATCGATATATACCTACACCCATATTTAGCCATCTTCTCCCTCTACAGCTAGGGGATGGGGGAGAAGAATAAGAATCATACGTTTCCTAGGGGTATTAGCACGTAAGTGAATGTAATGGATTCGACTGAAATTCGAACTCGGTTCTCCGATTCCTTAATCCGAGCTATCCATTACTCCACCTTAAGATGCTTGTCGAGATGACAGACTCAAGCTCCGTTGATGTCATATTGTTGTGCCTGACAACATGCTTTTGTCCATTTAAACTTTGATTTGATTTTTCCTTTGTACAACCCAGATAAATCAAGTCATGTTTGATACATTGGGTGGTGTATATTAAATGTGGATCAGTACAATATAGATTTATATATTTTTTATACTCGAATTTATATATATATATATATATATATATATATTAAAAAGACATTTTTATGTTTAACGTTGTTATTTTTAGATACAAGTATTTAAGCAAATGCTCTGTTTATGATAAACAGTATTAAATAACATTTACCGGCCTGAATGTCCGAGAAATTTTCATAGAAAATATTCGTTCTTTGACAGGATTCGAACCTGCATCCTATACGGAACCGTCATATACGCTGACGTGCCTTACCTCTGAGCTACAAAGAACCTTTTCGGTAGACAAGGTCGAATTTCCTGCTTATAAACTTCAATCTTCAATGAATCTCGTACATTCATAACTGCTCTGACGTATCAAATGTATACAAATGACGTCATATATTAAGAAATGGATAGAAAATTGAATGAGTGACTCTTGTGCTTTTTTATGATGACCTTTTGTAAAAGACAATGTTCCATCAACATATTTGTCTGCTCTCTGAAACAACCAGTAATATTGTTGTTTTGACATGTCGGTATTATTATTATTATTATTATTAATAATAATATTAATAATAATATTAATAATAATAAAAAATGATTGCAAAAGATTCGAGAGAAAAACGGTTTTCAAATGTGTATTAATTCGCAACTTATCCTAAAGAGTGCTGGTAGCTAAATGACACACTATATATATATATATATATATATATATATATATATATATATATATATATATATATATATATGAGTTAAAGGTGAAATGCAGATCAAATACGGATCGTAAACTGGCAGGATGATGAGATAGACAACAAATAGTAAACTTTTACCAAACTAATACATTTCTCTTTTATTAAAGGTGCGTCAATGATTTAGAGTAAAAAGCCCATTTCTCTATTTTGTATCTTTTCTCTCAATCTCAAATTCTATTAGAAAAATCCAATCCAGTCTCTCGTTGGTTTTCGGTTAATAAAACCAATCAGTTTCTTGTTGGTTTTCGGTTAATAAAATCAACCAGTTTCTTGTTGGTTTTCTATTAATGAAACCAATCCGTTTCTAGTTGGTTATCAATGAATAAAACCGATCAGTTTCTAGTTGGTTATAAATGAATGAAACCGATCAGTTTCTAGTTGGTTATCAATGAATGAAACCAATCAGTTTCTAGTTGGTTATAAATGAATAAAACCAATCGACCAGACTCTAGTTGTTTTTGGATTAATAAAACCAATCAGTCTCTAGTCGGTTTTCGATTAATAAAACCAATCAGTCTCTTGTTTGTTTTCGATTAATGAAACCAATCAGTCTCTAGTTGTTTTCCGCTAAATAAAACCAATCACTTTCTAGTTGGTTTTCCATTCCTAAAGCCAACCAGTCTCAATGATGCCTATAGGTGCTAGACTCAAATAAGGCGACGAACACTTATACATAAAAATACATATTGCTTTATTGTACGAGTTTCGGCAATTGGATAAAGTGAGAGAGAATCACAAAGGTAAGATTCTTCACACAAGAATTTACAGACAAAATCTTCGGTGAAACTCTAGCCAGCCTCATTCTCAGGCCAAGAGTTTGACCGTTTTTTATAACATTTGGACACCCACGTAACTTCACGTGGCTAGGCGTTCTTCTTGTATGTCGCCTATGCAACTTCCTGTGGTCATGCCTCTTCCGTCTATGTGCCCACGCATCTTCGTGCGGTCACGCCTCTTCCTGGCATTTGCCCACGCAAGCACGCATTTCCTTCCGCTCAGGACACCTTTTTCGCTCTGTTTATTTTAGCCATTTCCTGTTTATGCTATCACCCATCCCGATTCTCGCAAAATCTGATGCAGAGGAAGTGAGGTCAAAGATCTTCCTCAACTGATATCCAACACCGAGGTTTTCCATTAATAAAACTGATCAATATCGAGTTAGTTTTCTATTATTTAAAATAGCCGCAAATTCAAAACTGACTTGTTGAATTTTCGATATATTTTCTATTGTGTAACGTTCATTAAAATAACGTGAGAGATGTTTAACTCGTAGTTTTCTTTACATCTTTTAAAATTTACATCTTTTAAAATCTTTACATCTTTTAAAATTTAACAACTTTTACTATTTCATATCTTTTGTCTTCTGTAAATTTTCTTATATTTTGTCTTTGCGTTTTTAAGGAAAAAATCTTTCTAATATTTATTCCAGTATTTAAAATTGTACTTGGCATTAAGTTTTACATTCCGGTGAAATCTATTCAAATTATGCTGAAAGTTCACTAACTTTCGTCATTACAAAAATATTTTCCAATATTCAAAACCGTTTTTCTTCAGCTATTTATTGTGCATTTAAAATAGTGTTAAATTTTTTTTTAAATTAATTTCCGATATATTTTCTATTTAGCAAAATCTATTTTGTTAAGCGTGAGAATTGTCGTAAGAATCAAGATAACAAAATTAAAACCAAAATATTCCAATGAATATTTATCGAAAAGGATACCATTTTTAACACTCCAAAGTCAATGTTTGGCTCTATTGGTGCTAACATTATGAATGAATTTAGATCGATATCAATACAAGGATTCTTTTCAGCCGACACTTTTGTTCAATGTGAGGGTTTCTTTGATCAACCAATCGGCATCTGTAGATTGATCCTCAGCAGCATTCTAATTAGATATCATATCTATACAATTACACAAATAAATCAACCAGGTATTGAATCGTTTCGAAAAAGTTAACATATTTCCTTCAGCAAACACTCTCTCTTAAATAAACCTTCGCTGAATCAGAATCCTTTTGCAGGTGTGGAAAACACTTGAAAAAAATCGGTCTAACAGGAAACTCATAACGTGATCAGCAGAACTGTGGCGACAAATAATTACTTTTTGCTTGTTCAGATTTTCTTTTATCGCCCGTGGCAAGTAAGTTTTGATTGAAATGTTCATTTTCGAGGGATCGATATGGCAGAGGAGCTTTCAGTCGTACATCTGTGTACAAAACTAATTTTCACTGCGAATATTACACGATAAGTTTTTTTGTGTGTAGGGATAATGTTTAGACGGGGATGGTGTCTTGCTATCCGTCCCATTTGCATTGAAAAAAGCGATAAAAAAAAATCAAAAAACTCTCTCAACGACTTTGATGGTTTTGTTGAGCATTTAGGGTATATCAGTAAATTGTTACTCCTATGAATATTTATCTTACATTTGCGAAAGGTTTGAACCATATCAAATGTCTAAGCTATCATCTGTATACAAACATTTCCTCAGATCAATTATTGAAATATATTATATAGGAATAAAGTGTCGCTACCGACACTGGAGTTTGAACACACATGACCAGAGATCCGACACAGGCGATCTCATTTTGAATAAGTAGATCACGTGATCGTAAATGAAATGTGTGACTCTATTTAGGGTTGCGTGAAAAAAAAGGCGAGAATTAAATTAGGTGATAAGAATCTATCACGAAAAGCCACTGAGCGATGATATGTTCTTCTAATAAGGAAAAGTAGTAAAGATTTTATTCTCATTAGCGAAGAAAGTAAGTTACCGGATTTATGTTACGGGGCGGCGAATAAGATGGCAATAAGGAAAGTTTCAAATTGGCCGGGTGGCCTACGGGACAGAATGCTAAGAGATAAAAATTAATTAGGTCCTGCACTGACCAAAAAACAAAATGTCCGTTGAACCACCCAAGTTACAAAGAAAGAAAGACTGAGCCATCAGCTATCAGTGGAGATGTCGTTTGGAAAAGGCACCTGTTTCATGTCAAGAGCTGGCCATGATAAAAAAAAAAACTATTTTATCGGAACAGTTAATTAGCGACAGAATGCAAAGTCGCCAGATGACCACCCACTTGATCCTGGCGAAAATCTGATTGACGAACTCCAGGTGACGTTCGGTTAGGATAAGAGTCATTAGGGTTTGTTGTCGGGAAGAAGAGAGAGAAAGAAAAGAAAAAAAGGAAAGAAGATAATTTTTTTTTCTTTGAGCGATAATTAGCAAACACCCACGCCGCTGAGCGTCCATTGGATGAATGGTGGCGTGAGCGGTAGGCGAAGGTAATCATGTGAAGAAGGAGGGAGAGGCCTGTTGACGCTCCCTGAAGGGATCGGTGTGAGATGCCACTGTGAGAGAGAGGGGAAACCTGTTGACGCCTTTGAAGGGATTGGTATGAGATACCAACATGAGAAAGGAAGAATTTGGGAGGATGATTCCCTTAAACTAGAATTAAGGACTTCCAAAAATGGAAATTAATGAATTTTCCTGACCGAAAACAAAGAAAATTCTTAATGCGGATTTAGAATTATCAAGGAACCTCAAACTCCGACAAGCCCACTCCGGTTTTGGTCTTCGTCCATATAAGCAGAGTCGCAACGATTAGACGGCAGTTGAGTTCGCAGCTGAGTTGAGTTCGCAGTTGAGTTTTGCAGTTGAGTTTTGCAGTTGAGGAGTTTGACAGTTGGACCTCAACTTCTAACCAAGAACAATTTATTTTTGAAGAACGACTTAGACTTGCGAATTCGCAGTTGATGTTAAGACAACAAACAAAAAGTGATATAAAATTCATATAAAATATTATTATTTTTTTTGAACACATTTGAACTTTTCGAGTTGTTACTTTATTTTCTTTTACATACACTTGTTCGGTGTTACCCTTGTTCGGACTCAGCTTGTATTACGGACCGGCGACTGATCGATTTCGACTACCTAATATCAAATCACAGCGTGAGTAGGTTATCCGAATCAGCAAAAGATTAGAACGTCACATTTGATGCCGCGACCAATACCAAGTACACAAGTCACAGGACAGGATAGGACGGCGACGGCGCGGAGACAGACGGGGTTACGTCACAATTGGCGCCGCGACCAGGACAGCACGACGGGCGCGGCCAGGCAGACGTCACAATTGGCGCAGCGACCCCGGGGTGACGTCACAAATGTATATATGGAAATTAGAGTGATGACTATTAGGATTACTTCGGAAGTATAGTGGTCAAACACTCTGCCTCCGGGCAGAGAGGATCCCCAGATGAGGTTATTTCGAAGGGCAGCATCTCGTCTCAAGAGACAGCTACCCGACCCATTTTTTTACGGGGTTTACGAGAAATTTTGGGCCGGGTCTGCGGGCTCGGATATCCCACAATAAACATGGCCTTGTGCCACATACGACCGCGTGGGGCTGTTAGTGAATATCTAACTACAGGATTACTTCGGAATTCTGCTGCACAATCATTTTGCCTCCAGGTAGAGAGGATGCTCAGACGAGGTTATGTCAAAGGGCAGAGTCTCGTCTTGGGAGACAGCAACTCGACCCCGTTTTTTACGGGGTTTACGGGGAGTTTTTGGGCCGCGTCTGCGGGCTCGGATACCCCAAAATAAACCTGGCCTTGTGCCACATCCGACCCCGTTGGGCGGTTAGTGTATAGCTAACTAAACGGATTACTTCGGAAGTGTGTTGGTTAAACTCTCTGCCTTCGGGTATAGAGGATCCCCAGACGAGGCTAAGTCGAATGGCAGAGTCTCGTCTCGGGAGACAGCTACTCGATCCCGTTTTTTACGGGGTATACGAGAAATTTTGGGCCGTCCTCCGGGCTCGGATACTGTTGTGGTAAACCCTCCTACAGTAGAATGAACTCTTCCTCTTCCTCATAAATACAAACTGCGAGAGTGTGAAGTGGAGTGGAGAAGTAGACGCAGTGCTAATCTACTTATTACTAACACAATTGTTTTGTATATATCTTCAATATATTTTTTCAATCTACCTTCGTCTTCCGTGTCTTTCTTTCTGGCCCCTAAACAGGCAACAACAGATACCCCACAATAAACGTCGCCTCGTGCCACTGCGACCGCGTGGGGCGGTTAGTAAATATCCCACTACACAAATGGCTAATCGGACCACTATTTGGTGGTTACTTGCCAAGCGAGTATTATCTAGCAAGTACTATTAGTGCGCGTATTATTCGAAGGCGTCTGACACCAGTGTTGTTCGACAGTGTTACTATAGTCGTACCTGCGATTACAAAGTCTCTACTACAACGAGCATTACGAAAGTGACAACGAGTATTGGTTGACATTATAAAAGTTGGCGACGAGTGTTCGTTGGCATCACAAAAAATGGCTTCAGAACAACAGCTGCATTATGTGAACCACTGATTATCATCAGAACCTAAAAGATTGTCTATAAATATAAATATATATATATATATATATATATATATATATATATATTATATATATATATACATGTTTGTGTATATATATATATATATATATAAATATATATATATATATATATATATATATATGTGTATGTGCATGTGTGTGTGTGTATATATATATATATATATATATATATATTTATATATATATATATATTATAAATATATATATATATATATATTATAAATATATATATATATATATATATATATACATATATATATATATATATATATATATATATATATATTTATGTATATATTATAAATTAACTGATTTAAAATATGTTTTTTCGCTACACGGTAATAACCATGTTTCAAAAATGAAATCTAAAAGCTGCGAATTTTGGAGTAACAAATAAAATAAAAAATAAGTTACTCCAAAATTCGCTTTAAGATGAAATGGAACTAATGTTTTTAATTTAATTACAAAATTAAATTCGAAGCTTTTAGCTTCCATTTTTTAAACATGGTTAATTACTACGTAGCGAAAAAGACATATTTTAAATTAGTTAATTTATAATATTAATGCTCTGTAAATTTACATTGAGCACTACTTTGTAAAAAATAAGGATATCAATAAGAACAAAGGATTATATATCTTACTGTTCTTTCTTTATATATATCTAATATATATATATATATATGTATGTATCTATGCTCCCGGAAATCCGATTGAGCTCTCTAGGGAAAAAAGTAGTTTTAAATAACAGCTGCTCCTACCTGCTATTAAACAATACTCTTCAAGTAAATTGAGTTCTTCGAGCGGCTGGTGAATTTCGTATAGAGAAAAATGGTAAAATTCCCTTCCCTCCCTGGTGTGCGACGATGGTCTAGGGGTAAGAGATCTGACATATCAAATCAGTCACTTCCAATCCCGGCTTTAAGCAATTGGACATGCATATATATATATATTTATCCTCTCCCTAAGGAAAGCAAATATTTAAATATTTCTTAAAATTTATTCTTTCATCAAATCCTGCGGAATATTTTTCAAAAGAGCTGCCTGATAGAAATGGTAACTTTAGCTATTTCCTTATATGGAAAAGTTTAGCATTGATTGATGAAACAATCAGTAATGTAGTCAGTTGAAATTTATAAACTCTTTCTCTTGAAATAATCTTTCAAGGAATTAGATTTCACGTGTCCAATAGCTGTCATCGCTCTTTCCATTATTTATGGGGGCTTCCTTCCTAAACTTTATTTGAAGTAATGTGGTGCGGCAACATCTTGATTATGCCATTATTTTTGGTTCGAGTTAGATGTGATATCCATTTTAGTCTTTGCTGCTGTTGGAAGTCCTCAAATGATGTGGTTTCTATTATTTGGTACTGTTCTTTGTGATTCTATAATGCCAGTCCTCAACATTTAAAAAACGATGATCTTCGTCAAGACCCACAGGCTTTATTCACTCAAAGTTATTTTAACTATTAATCTGAGAATGTGGTTATATACAATTGACATTTTGGATATTTCTGAATGGGTTTGATGGCCTGTATGACATACATATGGAACACTATTTGCATTATTCGGACTATTGTCCTTATCTTAGTCACCATATTTATTACAACGTTTCGGCCGTTGTACGCTCCCGCTTTCTTCAGGTGGTTGGAAATCGAACTGAACCATTTATTTCTTTAGTGAGTGAAATAACGGGTTCAGTTCGACATCCAACCACCTGAAGAGGGCCGCAGCGTACAACGGTCGAAACGTTGTAATAAATATGGCGACTAAGATGAGGACAATAGTCCGAATAATGTAAATAGTATACATAATACCTCATCTCAGAAATATAGACATATACTGAAAGGCCGAAACGTTGTAATAAATATGACAACAAAGATGAAGACAATAGTCGAATCATGTAAATAGTGTACATAAATACCTCGTCTCAGAAATATAGACAGATACTGAAAGGCCAAAATTTTGTAATAAATATGATGACAAAGATGAGGACAGTAGTCCGAATAATGTAAATAGTGTACATAATACCTCATCTCACAAATATAGAAAGATCCTGAAGGGCCGAAATGTTGTAATAAATATGGCGATAAAGATGAGGACAATAGTCCCAATAATATAAATAGTATACATAATACCTAATCTCAGAAATATAGACAGATATATATAAATATATGAAAGTCTCGATCTAACGCGGATAATTAAAAACATGATTCAGTTTAATATTTTGTCTTTGTAATTTGGTTATAACTATCTCGATCACAACCTATTGTATGCCAAGTTTCATCATGTCGTATAGTAAATTTATTATAACTGATCCGTACACAGAGGTCTTTGAAGTGTTTAATATTCACTAATTCTACATACGAAATTCTTTTGTGACGGATTCAGAGTAGGTGACAGCACTAGTTTCATTCCAATTCCAGAACATAGTTTCTCTTTTGGAAAGGTACCGTATATATTCCCGTCTCGTGGGAGGATTTGAAGACATAATTTTGAAGCTAATTTTACTACAGTAAATAGTTTGGTCAATGGCGCTAATTTTATATCTCGTGTATGATTCGAGCCCCTTAAAATTAGCTACAAAATTAAGCCTTCAAAAGATGCACGATATGTAAGTATGTACGGTATATACTCTCGTGGCAGGCGTCTTTTGAAAAAAAAAGCCTCGACGGGAAAATTTAATCAAAAACGAAACGTACCCGTTACCGTCTGTTAGGAATCTAAGAACAATGCACCAGTCCATTGAGGTTCGGTGATTATGCCGGGTGGAAATGCAGATATATATCCGAATCAAAAGAAATCCACAAAGACTTTTCGTTTCGTTCTTCTTCTCCAAGACATAAAGCAATCTTCTTCTCATCCATCAGCTATTCTGTAAATACAGGATGCTGCCAGGAATTCCTGAGAGATTTGGAATTTAAAGAAAATTACAATCATTTAATCATTCCCCGCTTTTTCGGAGTTTAGATAAAAAACAACTTTTAAATTACCCATGGAAAATTTCACTAAATGGAAATACTTGATCTATGTTGCTTTTCTTTTTTTAATTTGATCGATCATTTCTTTTAATCATCCTCCACCCCCCGAAGCAAGGTGATAAATCCACCAAGACGCAAGAGGTTACTGAGAATGAAAGATAACGTTATTGTATTGAAATTCATGCAGATAGTCAAGTTATGTGCCATGCGTGATACACGTTTAGGCGATCATGTATCTTTCGATGCATGACTAACAAGGAAGTTTTTTTTCCTGCAGTAGGTTGCCATTTCTTTCTGCGGTAGACCAGTTGCCATCCAAGACTATAGAACCCGGTCTGTCATGCTATTTACCCATAGCTGAGGAGGAGAAGAGGAGGATTCCTAACTTTTCCAAGGATATTAGCACGTAATTGAATATCAGTCAGTTATGTGACATGCGTGATACACGCTTAGGCGATCATGTATCTTT
Organism: Acanthosepion pharaonis; assembly: GCA_903632075.3. Taxonomy (NCBI): domain Eukaryota; kingdom Metazoa; phylum Mollusca; class Cephalopoda; order Sepiida; family Sepiidae; genus Acanthosepion; species Acanthosepion pharaonis. The sequence continues at coordinate 483,259 of CAHIKZ030000979.1, read as the reverse complement.
CGATACATGACTGACGAGACAGATTTTTTTTTCGGTAGTATGTTGTCATTTCTTTCTGCGGTAGACCAGTTGCAATCCAAGGCTATAGAACCCAGTCTGTCCTGCTATTTACCCATAGCTGCGAGGAGAAGAAGAGGATTCATAGCTTTCCCAAGGGTATTAGCACATAAGTGAATGTAATGGATTCGAATGGAATTCACTCCTAGCCTCTAACCATTATCACACCGTGCCTGATAACGTATATAGCTGGGAGAGATAAAATAAACTGGGAGAGATTAAAATGAGAGATATAAAATTAACCGGAAGAGATTATGTTATGTGCCATGCGTAATACCCGCTTAAGTGATCATGTATCTTTCGATACACGATTGATCATGTATCTTTCGATACATGTCTGACGAGACAGATTTGTTTCCCGCAGTAGGTTGCCATTTCCTTCCACGGCTATAGAACCAGGTCTGTCATGCTATTTATCCATAGCTGCGAGGACGAGAAGAAGAGAATTCATACCTTTCTCAAGGGTATTAGCACATAAGTAAATTTAATGGGTTCAACCGGAATTCGAACTCCAATTACTCAATCCGAGCCGCTATCTATCACACCACCGTGTCTCCTCGTTCAGACAGTAGTTGACTGGAAAGCAAAAAAAAAAAAAACAAAAATGATTCCACATGCGCGAAGTACGAGAGATGAAATTATTATAATAGAACGTGCGAGAATAAACCGAAGCGACCTCACTATTAAACTATTTCACTTAAATTTATGAAGTCGATGTATCAAATATATGAACTCATCCGGGCAATTGCTACGAAGTTATTATATGAAATGGATTATTCGCGCCAAATATTCTTGTTAACAAATATATTCTCAAAATAAAACTTCATGGCTATAGATTTCTCCTAATGTTGAACTGATGGCTATATTTCTTGTGGTGTCTATATAAAAATAAGACTCAAAGCGAGGAAGGACAAAATTATAGGACTTTCTAGTACGTAAATACAAAAATCGAATATAAGGAATAAAAAAAAATCTTCGTCATTTTAATCAAACATATAACACTTAAAATACTACTGCCTGATTTCACACGCACTCATACATACACACACACACACACATATATATATATATATATATATATATATATTGCCGATCGGAAATTTTCAGTCAGATACATATATATAACAATTATTTTAAGACATTTTTATGTTTATACATTCTTTTTATAGATACAAATATTTAAGTAAATGCTCTGTTTATAATAAACAGTATTAAACAACATTAACCGGTTTGAATGTCCGAGTAAATTTTCACAGAAAATATTCGTCTCCCGACAGCATTCGAACCTGCATCCTATACGGAACTTTTATTTAGCTTGACGTACCTTAACCGATTTGGCTACAGAGGAGCGTTCGGTTATCAAGGTCGACTTTACTGTATTTAAACTTCAATCTTCCATGAATCTCTCACGTACATTCATATCTGCTCAAAGCGTGTCCAAATGGAAACAATTGATGTCTCACATTATGAAATAGACAAAGTCCGACAATTATTTTAAGACATTTTTTATGTTTATATATTCTTTTTATAGATTCAAATATTTAAGTAAATGCTCTGTTTTTATAATAAACATTATTAAACAACATTTACCGGCCTAAATGTACGTGAGAGATTCATGGAAGATTGAAGTTTAAAGACAATAAATTCGACGTTGCTAACCGAACGCTCCTCTGTAGCCAAATCGGTTAAGGCACTTCAAGCTAAATAACGGTTCCCTATAGGATACAGGTTCGAATCCTGTCGGAGGACGAATGTTTTCTGTGAAAATTTCTCGGACATTCAGGCCGGTAAATGTTGTTTATTATAAACAGAGCATTTACTTAAATATTTGTATCTATAAAAAGAATGTATAAACATAATAATGTCTTAAAATAATTGTCGGACTTTGTCCATTTTATAATATATATATATATATATATATATATATATATATATATATATTTATATATGTATGTATGTATGTGTGTGTGTGAAATTTTACGATCGGCACGGTATTATTAAAAACTACCCCCTTTTTTAATATCCTGCTTTGAAACTCTAAACTATTTTCTGTTCTCCCACCTTTTATAAGACCATCCGTTTATAACATCACTTACTCCCACTCACTCTAAGTAGGTCTTGCCACCTGTCAGTTCAAATGCACCTCCGCATATCGAATACATGTTATACATTAGTATCTATATTTTATCTATCAATGGCTTACACCTTGAGGTTCGGTGATTATACCGGGTGGAAACGAAGATATATATCCGAATCAAAAGAAATCCACAAAGAGTTTTCGTTTCGTTCTTCAAAAGAGGTCTAGCTGATCTCTCCTCGGACCTAACTTTAACAGTTCAATGAGGCTATTGCTGGTCACATTCAATGCTTCCCAAACCAAACTAGTGACGTTCCATCCTCCCTGAGCAGTCTCTAAATGTTCACCTATCGCGATTAACGGGTGATCTCTCAGTGAGGCCCCGTTCCTTGAACTTAAATGCAACCTAAACCTCAGGTAATGGTAATGATAACATTAGCCGTTTTCTTACTGTAGAAAAATCACGTGATAGAGATAAACACTCAGTTGTGGAGCAAGCTAAGTGAATAATAATCCAACCTTTAGAAAGAGAGCTATTTATGTTGTCATGGAGCATGCATTTATGCTAAAGTGGGATAGTCCATTGCTTGGGCTGTGATTGGCTGCTGGTACCTGAGTGGAGGTATTTCTATATAAATACCAGCTTGATTCATCAGTTAGTTTGCAGGGTTTGTATTAAGTTACAACCTGTATATTTTTGTCTGCCAGTTGGACGCTAGCTGGGACCTTTACGCTGGTAAGTGCTGTTTATTATTGTTATTCTACACTTACAAAGAAAAATTTGGCATTCATTGACCGAGCAGCCAGTACTATTTTCGGTTGAATTTTTTTTTTATCAAAACACATTTTAAGAAAACATGTTTCTCACGTTCAGTAGCTTGTATCGCTTTTTCAACTTTTGATGGGAGATTCCTTCCGAACCTTTTATTTGAACTGGTTTGGAGTGTTAACATCGAGATTACCTCATTATTTTCTCTTTGTGTGCTATCCATATTAGTTGTTACTCCTGTCGGTAGTCCTCAAGTGATATAATTTCTGCTATTTAGTACAGTTCTTTGCTTGTGATTCTGTAGAGCCAGTCCGCAGTGTTCAAAGTGCGATGATCTTTGCTAAAAACCCCAGACTTTACTCGCGCAAAGCATTTCTTCGCCATTGATCTTAGGAAGACGCTGTATAAGGCTGGCAGTTTAGATATTCCTGAACGAGCATCCATATGAAAGCCTTGACCTAACGTGGATATTTAAGAACATGACTTGAGTTTTCAGGTTAATGTTTTCGTTTAATCGCAATTTGCGCTAATCAGCAAAACTGCTTATTGAACAGCCTAATCTATGGTCAATTTACTTTTTCTCCTATAGTTTCTACTAGAATACTGTGTTCCCACTAACTTCTGTTTTGTAAAATCGACTCCCAAGAGGACACTGCTCGTATGACTTCAATTTTTACCTGTTAAATTTTAAGCTCAACCGTTATCCTCCCCACATATCACCATAAATTGTGTCTCTTACTCTGTAACTATTTATTTCGAGTGGATCTTTGACCTTGTACAGAGTGAACACAATTATAAAAAAACGTTTCAGTGACTGTGGTTAAAAGATAGAACACTAGAAACCAGCCCTTTATAGCAATATTATACATCCTTGGTTTCATTCCTTTTGCATTTTTACAAAAGATCTATCTATCCATATAAGGTGTTACTCCTGTCGCTAGTCCTCAAGTGATGTAATTTCTGCTATTTGGTACAGTTCTTTGCTTGTGATTATGTAGCGCCAGTCCACAGTGTTCAAACAGTGATGATCTTTGCCAAAACCCCCAGACTTTACACGCTCAAAGCCTTTTTTCGCCGTTGATCTTACGTAGCCACACTCATTCAGAAATATTTAAACTGGCAGCCTTATGCGGTCTGTGGATGTTGAATAAATACAAATGCGCCTGAGTAAGCGTCTACAATATGGATTGGCTACCCGCTTTCGTAGACTGGTATCCTCGAATATGAGTGGCCAGCTATGCATACTCCTGATGAGGTCTCAAACGTCTTCGTATTTGGGTCCTCGCCAGATATGCAAGAATCTGTAGATGAAACTCGTAGAGATGATTCAACGCAAAAAACGCTTCGAAAATGTGTGGTTCCTTGTAGCGATTTGCTAAATACCTGACGCGAGAAGCTATCTTCTACCTTTACAAGTGACAGGCAAGGCCAAAAACAGAGTACTGTTGCCATATATGGGCAAGTGCTACCCAGTCATCACTTACCATTTTCGCTAGGATCCCAAAATATCTCCGCGTCCATATGGGGGACGAATTATTTTCCACCCAACAACACCTTTCCACCAACCTACATGCCTTAATTTAACAAGTTTTAACCTTCACTAAGAAGAGAGTCAAGCTACCAGGATTTGGTCATTTAGAGTTTTGGAGGTGCACCGATATCCCTTTGTCTCACCAACATATATATTAATAAATCGTGATCTGGGCTTCATAACCTATGTTAGACATTTTCATGACGGTCGTCCTCGAGTATAGAATCCAGAGGTTGGCAGTGAATATTTCGGAGACAGTAGGAAAGCGTACTTTAGGTTCACAGTGGATATCGCAGCAGAGCGTAGTTCTTCCGTCTGTCATGTTCGCCTCACAAGTTGGCTCTGGTCATTCCGGTAGGGTAAACAAAGATGGCCGCCTTTATACACGACGGATACAGTGTTCTGCGGCTTCTGATTGGTTAATCTACTATTGGTAGACTATAAAGGGAAATGTCATTTTGACTCGCTCACTAGTTATATACAGTATCATCAAATTTTTATGGATTGGGGCGCGTTTTGGTAGGTCCCCCTTGTGAGAATCCGGTATTGTGGTGCATGAAGGATTGAGTGGTGATGGATAAGTTCTTGTGGTGCATAGCAAATTGTAATGTATGAATGGGTCGCGAATCAGATTAGCTAGGTATAAGATAGTTAGTGTAGACCAGCCTTTACCCCTCCCCTTTTCGGCCTTGTGCCACAATTCCCTGTAACCTGCAGGAATAAATCTTCTAGTTATATACAGTATATACCCAAAAAACCGTAACAATGGGACCCACCATGCAACTTACATTTGAATGAACCACCCTCGTTCCCTTTGTATTCGATTGGTGATATCTAAGCTCTACTGTAGCACTGCGTTCCCACCAACTTCTGCTTTGTGGAATTGACTCACAAGAAGACGCTACTATGACTTCAACCTTAACCTTTTAAAGTTTAGGAGGGTAAATCGCCATCCTTAACACATATCGACATAAATTGTGTCTCTTACTCTGTAACTATTTATCTCGAATGGATCTTTGACCTTGCACAGAGTGAACACAATTATAAGGAAAAGGTTCAGTAACTGTGGTTAAAAGATAGAAAACTGGAAACCAGCCCTTTATAGCCATATTTTATATCCTGGGTTTTATTCGTTTTGCATTTTTACAAAAGATTTATCTATCCATATAAGTTGTTACTCCTATCGCTAGTCCGCAAGTGATGTAATTTCTGCTATTTGGTACAGTTCTGGTGATTAATTACCGCCAGTCCGCAGTGTTCAAAGTGCGATGATCTTTGCCAAAAACCTCAGACCTTACTCGCTCATAGCCATTTTTCGTCATTGATCTTAGGAATCGGTTGTATAAGGCTGGCAGCTTAGATATTTCTGAACGTCTCTGGCGCTATGCGTGGCATCCATATGAATGCTTCGACCTGACGAGAATATTAAAGATCATAACTCGAGTTTCGGGTTAAAGTTTTCGTAACAATCTGCGCTATTCGGCAAAACAGTCTAATCTATGGTCAATTTACTTTTTCTCTTTTAGTTTCTACTGTAGCACTGTTCCCACCAATTTCTACTTTGTGAAATCGACTCCCAAGAGAACACTGCTCGTATGACTTCAATTTTAACCTCTTAAAGTTTAGGGTCAACCGTTATCCTACCCACATATCGCCATCTATCTCGAGTGGATCTTTGACCTTGCACAGGGTGAACACAATCATAGAGAAAAGGTTCAGTGACTGGGGTTAAAAGATAGGATGCTAGAAACCAGATCTTTATAACAATATTTTATATCCTGGTTTGCATTTGTATTGGATTTTTTACAAAATATCTGTATCTTCTAAGCCATCAAATTGCCTACTGAAAATTATAATAACGTGTGGGAAAATTAAATAAATATCTCATCGTTTTTGTTTACTACTATTTAATTCCGCCTGCCAAGGATGTAAGTGTCAAGTTTGAACAAAAGCGAATCATTCTTTATCGTAGATAACGATTGCGTTATGTCATGGAGTTCGCAAAGTTTATACTGGTTATATACACGGGTGTCGAATAAGAATCGTGGACGGCAACCAAATAAAAATGCAATATATATTTCTTTTCATTTCATTACTGGTTTTAGCGCCTATCACGAGAAAGAACGCTCAGCGTCAATTCTCTTAACACACATATCGTATAAAGAAACCAATATGTGTGACAATATATTTGGATCCATCCTGAAAGGTAAGAATAAAAATGTTACAAGCATTTAAGCGACACAGTTATATTCTCGTATTTATATTCGAAAAACCTCCATTGTTCATTTGTAAAGTTTCAGGAACTGGATCTATTTTACGCTAAATTATTACACCCTTCACAAAATGATGCATCACATTACATAATTCACAGAAGTATTGACTACAAGAGGCACGGTTGAGTAATTGATAGCGGCTCGGATTGAGGAATCGGAGAGCCGAGTTGAAATTCCAGTCGAATCCATTACCTTCACTTACGTGGGACCCGTTAGGAAAGGTATGAATCCTAGTCTTCTCCTCCCAGCTAGGGGTAAATAGCAGGATTGTGTAGACTTGAATGGCAAGTGGTCTACCACAGAATGAATTGTTAACCTACTGCGGGGAAACTGCCTCGTCAGTCATGTATCGAAAGATACATGATCGATTAAACGTGTATCACGCATGGTATATAACTGACTCTAGGAGGCACGGTCGAGTAATGGATAGCGGCTCGGACTGAGGAATCGGAGAACCGAGTTCGAATTCCAGTTAAATCCATTACATTCACTTATGTTCTAATACCCTTGGGAAAGGTATGAATTCTCTTCTTCTACAGCCCCTATGGGTAAGCAGTTGGACAGACCAGGTTTTGTAGCCTTTGATGACAACTGGAGTACGGTAGAAAAAATAGCAACCTACTGCGGGAAAAACAATCTGCTTAATCAGTCAAGATACATGATCGCCTAAGCGTGTATCACGCATGGCACGGTCGAATAATGGATAGCGGCACGGACTGAGGAATCGGAGAGCAGAGTTGGAATTCCAGTCGAATCCATTACCTTCACTTACGTGCGGACCCTTGAGAAAGGTATGAATCCTACTTTTCTCCCCCTAGGTAGGGGTAAATAGTAGGATTCTGTAAACTTGGACGGCAACTGGTCTACCGCAGAAAGAAATGGCAACATACTGCGAGGAAAAAATATGCCTCGTCAGTCATGCATCGAAAGATGCATGATCACCTACGCGTGTATCACGCATGGTACATGACTGACTGACATTGTCAAACATTATTGTTACTGTTGAATAGTATTTATTTTCACCGTAATTCTTTAGCTGAGGAGGCACGGTGGAGTAATGGATAGCGGCTCCGATTGAAGAATCAGAGAGCCGAGTTCAATTTCCAGTCGAATTCACTGACTTTGGGAAGCATATGAATACTCTTCTCCCCCATGTATGGGAAAATTGCAGGACAATCTAATTATTTATATCCTTGGATAGCAACTGGTCTACCGTAGAAAGAAATGGCAACCTACTGCGAGGAAAAAAATCTGCCTTGTCAGTCATGCATCGAAAGATACATGATCGCCTAAGCGTGTGTCACGCATGGTACATAAGTGGGGAGATTTCTTTTAAGAAATTAATGTTTTCGATACCTAATGAATTAAAACCCGAACAGAATATAGTAAATACTTAGCATATATTAGAAATGAGGAGACGTGCTAACACCGTCTTTGCTTTCTATTGCTAACTAAAAAAGCAGTCAAACCAGACGCCATTTTTAAGTAGGGAGTTTTGTACACTGTACATGCGTAAGATTATTTGGCTTCGCCTGTTTTGTTTTACCGCATATCAACCTCAGTGGGTTATTTAATGCCGACAAGATTTTTATTGTTCATAATATTTCTTTTCAAAAAAATATATTGCTGCTAATATTTTTTCCAAAAATATATTGCTGGTAAGATTTTTTCCAAATATGTATTGCTGGTAATAATTTTTTCTTCAAAAATTTTTTGCTTGTAAAAATCTTTTACAAAAATTTATTACTACTATTAAAACATATTTTTACAGATTCACAGTGTTTTGATCACAGTTTAGGGGTCAGCTATTGGCCCATAGCTTGAAACTTAACAGGTGCTACCACCCTGGGTCAGGGTGCACCGTGGAAGAGCAAAAATTCGCCTGATCAGAGGCATTGCTGACGGATGTAGTTCATTGCCTTAGCCAGGACGCGGACGTAGTTTATCTTTTTACTCATGATGAGCGTCGGATGGTAAAGGCGAGTGGCGTCATTTTTGTATATCGGAAAAGCTAAGCATATTGCAGAGCATGGCTGACAAGAACATGTTAAGCAAAAGGCACGTACAAGCAAGTATAAGAAATTTATATTTATTATTTTGGAAACGACTGTGTTTTAAACGATCGCACCAAATTTTCACGCAGTGGGTTAACTATGAAGTCTGGTAGAATCATAAGCATTCTTTTGGCGTAATTAAAAATTCACATGTGTGATTAATAATAAAATCAGTAATATTGTTACCTCATCATTTTGTATCATGAACTGCTTTTAAAAAAGACAACCAACTGTATTATGGGTGGCCTAGTATATATATATATATATATATATATATATATATATATATATATATATATATATATATATAACCATGTTTCAAAAATGGAAGCTGAAAGCTCAAATTTAATTTTGTAATTAAATTAAAGACATTAGTTCTATTTCATCCTCAAGCGAATTTTGGAGTCCAAAATTACAAAATTCGTTTGATGGTGAAATGGAACTAATGTCTTTAATCTATTTACAAAATTAAATTCGGAGCTTTCAGCTTCCATTTTTTGAAACATGGTTAGAATTGTGTAGCGAAAAAAAAGCATATTTAAATCAATTAATTTATAATATTAATGCTCTGTAAATTTACATTGAGCACTACTTTGTAAAAATAAAAATATCTATAAGAACACCGGATTATATATCTTACTGTTCTTTCTTTATATATATATATATATATATATATATATATATATATATATATATATATAAAGGAGTGAAAAGTAAAATATACACACAGGTGTGGCGGACTGTTTCATGCTAAATTTGTGGCCTGGCGATTGCGTTTGGCATGAAACAGTCAGATGTGGTCTGACGATTGCGTTTAATATGAAACAGTCTGTTAACTCTGAATGCTGACTTCAATGTTCAGTTTTATAATTACGTATATTCTATCTCTGATATTGAGCACTTTATCCCATAAATAATATAGTATGGAGGACTTCACCACAATTAATTTAACTTTAGATTAGGAAACAGGGCTGACGCAGAAAAGGATAAGCAAAAGACATTGTTACACATAAAATATGTATTTAACAAGATGTACAATATCAAACAACGATGTGAAAGAAAGCATGAATTTAAGTAAGAAAAGGTTGAAATAAACAAGAGTTGTCTCTCTTTAACTGTTATTTTCACTGGAAGAATGTTTATGAGAGTCTCTTATAATGACTGTTCTTAAAATATTTGCCATGTTAGAAAAGATTATGTGAGTATATACAAGGTATGTTCAGCATGTGTGTGGTCTGTGTATAGGTATGAAGGTTGGCGCATGGTTTCAACTGTCGTGGATTTGTTTGGCAGATGAATTCTCACTAATTAGCTAAGAAAAATTCTTGCTTAAATAAGTGACTATAGGCTCCAGATCGCTGCGCGGGAAGAATTATTCTTCACGAGCAGACGATCAGATTGGCTGGCATTGACCAATCAGCGAGCGAGCTTTGGGGAGCCTGAAGAAAGCTTCTGTGATCCGTTTCTCCCAAAAGTGCACAAAACTGACTACATAAAAATAGAGCGATTACAAAATTGTCGCATTGCTGCGATTTGTAAATTGTCTATAATAACGTAGTGGTGATTAATTAAGCAATGAATGCTTGTCGTTGTATGTGATTTGTATTTTTATGTATGTATGTATGTATGTTCGTGCGTGATAGACTCGCTAAATAGCATACCTTAAAACTATATTTTTTCATGCATATATATATATATATGTGTATGTGTGTGTGTGTGTGTGTGTTTGTGTGAGTCTTTGTATGTGCGTTTGTGTATGTGTGTGTATGTACGTGTGTGTACAAGGATATTGAAGAATGGAGAATTCAAAACTTGAATGAGGATCCTCAGGAAAGAAGTCATCAGATTATTTTTGGCAATATATTCTCGTTAAAATGAGTCTATAAGTATTTAATTTGTTCGGGGATAGGTAAATGCTGATTATTTATCTTGGAGTCTATAAGCATTTCTTGATACTTGGATAGGTAAATATTGATCAGTTACAGGTGAATTCATAAGCATTTTTTACGTGTCCGTTCTAGGGAACTATTGTTGATTTATATTTGTTTATGAATGCAAGTGTTTGGTTAGCGTAGAGGTAAATTCGAGGATAGGTTAATAAAGATTATTCATATTTGAGTCTATAAGCATTTACCTGGTTCGAGGATATGTTAATAACGGTTGTTTATATTTGAGTCTATAAGCATTTACCTGATTCGAGGATAGGCAAATAACGCTTATTTATATTTGAATCAATATGCATTTACCTGGCTCGAGGATATATGCTTATAACGGTTATTTATATTTTAGTCTATATGCATTTACTTGGATCGAGGATAGGTAAATAACAGTTATTCATATTTGAGTTTATATGCATTTACTTGGATCGAGGATAGATAAATAACAGTTATTCATATTTTTTAGTCTATAAACACTTACCTGGTTCGAGGATAGGCAAATAACGATCATTCATATTTGAGTCTATAAGCATTTACTTGGTTCGAGGATTGGAAAATAACAGTTATTCTTATTTGAGTCTATATGCATTTACTTGGATTGAGGATAGGTAAATAACAGTTATTCATATTTTTTAGTCTATAAACACTTACCTGGTTCGAGGATAGGAAATAACGATTATTCATATTTGAGGCTATATGCATTTACCTGGATCGAGGATAAGGTTAATAACGGTTATTTTTAATTGACTCTATAATCATTTACTTGGTTTATGGATACGTACAGAACTGTCATTCATATGTGAGTCTATAAGCATTTACTTTGTATATTGTTACTTGTTAGATGTCATACGACTCTGTAAGGAATGGACTCAATATAGTTCAAGCAAACCTATCACGATGTCTGCCTTTGCTGATTAATTGGGTGATGATAAAATTTTATTTTAAATTTATAAAGTCGTTTTCACAAATTTAACTCTAATGGAAATCTCAGCACAATTTTTTCTTTTGCCTGCCGAACAACTAAAGCGGTTTGCTCGTCATCGATTTAAATGTATAATTACAGAAATCCTAAAAATTACAAAACAATATGATCACTAATGAATCTTAAATCTTTAATATGATCATATGTCGTGTAGTCTATGATTAAGAAGATTAAAACAACTGATTATAAAATACTTGATGTGATTAATTACTTGCGAATTTATTCCTTTGGATCGAATGTCTGTCAGCTTATGATACAATTGCGTGAAGAAAAACAGTATGTCTTATCCAATTTCTGATTGCTAGAAATTAATCGTCTTGAAGTTGGATTTGGAGGGAATGGAAAAGAAAAAGAAAAATTGATCCGTTTTTAAATACAATTTACAAAGCGTGTTAGCATCGTGTTCCGCCAAAGTTTATTCATTATTTTACACAGTACAATACGTGTCAAGCAAACGGTTTTGATGAAGTGGAATGCAGTGGTCATACTCTGCGAATATTAACCATTGATTTACGGTTATGTGCCCCTACTAAGCCTAAGATAAAACCGTAATTATAAAACATCGAAGTGGAAGGATGTTGTACGAAGTAGAAGAAAAAGGAAATGTATTACGATCTTTCCCCAATGTTAATTTTCCACTAGATTAAACTGCTAGCCATGGAGCCAGAATTAAACCTTCTGTTGTTAAGGTTACCTTAGTCTTGTACAAGGCCGGTAGTTTGTAGCGCTCATAGTGTTTTAATAACGTTATAATAATAATGTACTACAAAAAGCAGCTTGCTAACTAATACACTATGTGGTGGCACCTGTAAATACGCACGGACCATACACCTGAGGGATTTTATTTATTTATTATAGGCTCGTCTATCGTCCGGTTCACTCAACTCTTCTTTTGGAAAGGAATAGAGGGATATCCCTAGTTTTCTGGTATGATTGTGTTTCATGTTTCTTCTAATGTCTTCTCCTTCTCTTTCACTTTGCGTCTTAGTGGCATTATTGCCTTGACTGGGAGTCAATTTATATTTTTTTTTTAGAAAATGTTTCGCATTATTTAGTTTGAAAAAAGGAATATGAAACAGTGAAGCCTGTTAATTGTTATACTCACATTTCAACTTTAATATAAACCAAGGTGCTTTAACGACATTGTGGGGTCTGACATATTCCCACCCATTAATGTAATTTCTTATTTTCATCAACAACCTTCGCGATGTCATCAGTTTCCATCTCAGTATTTATGCTGACTAGTTGCCTCTATCTTAGTTGCATGTTCGACAGGTCTGACCAAGTAAAGCGAATAGCGGAAGCAGAGGTTTATCACATCTTCACTGTTCAGGACTAGACTTCCGGTTCCTTCTAAAATCTTCTCATTCTCTTTAATTCTAGTAGCTACTTGCGTTTTAAGGGCATTGACGTCTTCTTTGGGGTCAGATGATTAAAAAGATTTAAATATCTCGAAAAGGAAACTAACAATATTCCGACAACGCCTATCAGACTCTGAACTATCACATTTCTAGGAACATTCACCGTAAACATTTTTGCCGTAGGAAAAAACGCTTCAGGAATTTTCACCGTAAAAACATTGCCGTATTGGATTTTTGCCGTAAGACAATATCGCTTCATTTATTAATATGTGAAGTATCTTGTTATCAAGTATATGTGGCACACACTCTTGTTACTTCGATTTAAACATTTCAATAAGCGAAGTTATAGAATCAAAACACCACATCATTCACCCTTCAATATAAAATATCTGATGAAAGAAATATAACTCTTTCAAACTCTCAGTAAATCTTTGAGGCGAGTTTTCTTGCGACGAAAATATTTAGGGAGAATGTTGCGGTTACGTAAGTAAAAAGTTTCGATATGTACCCTTATCCCATTTCTCAATCCGTGAATCTGAATAAAAATTCATCGACATGACTCAAAATGTTGTGAGTTGTGTTGTGAGTTTATTGTATAAGATTTTTTGCCGTAAGAAAATTTCGCTTCATTTTCTTAATATGCGATGTATCTTGCTATCAGGTATTTGTAGATCTCACTTTTGTTACTTCGATTTAAACATTTTAATAAGCGATGTTATAGAATCAAAACCCTACATCATTCAGCCTTCAATATAAAATATCTGATCAAAGAAATATAACTCTTTCAAACTCTCGGTAAGTCTTTTGAAATTTACACAAATTATTTGTCAACATACACTGTTTAAAATTCATTATAAATAGTTAAATATTGAAATATACGAAAAAACATGAGTTGAAATTGTCTTACCGCAAAATTCCTATACGGCGGCGTTTCATACGGCGAATATCTTTGTGGCCAGTTTACTTAAGTAAAATGTTTCGATATGTACCCTTATCCCATTTCTCAATCCGTGAATCTGAATAAAAATTCATCGACATGACTCAAAATGTTGTGAGTTTATTGTATAGGGTTTTTTGCCGACAGAAAATATCGCTTCATTTTCTTAATATGCGATGTATCTTGCTATCAGTTGTATGTAGATCTAACTTTTGTTACTTCGATTTAACATACACTGTTTTAAATTCCTTATAAATACTTAAATATTGAAATATACGAAAAAACATGAGTTGAAATTGTCTTACCGCAAAATTCCTATACGGCGGCCTTTCATACGGCGAATATCTTTGTGGCCAGTTTACTTAAGTAAAATGTTTCGATATGTACCCTTATCCCATTTCTCAATCCGTGAATCTGAATAAAAATTCATCGACATGACTCAAAATGTTGTGAGTTGTGTTGTGAGTTTATTGTATAAGATTTTTTGCCGTATGACATTTTCGCTTTATTTTCTTAATATGCGATGTATCTTGCTATCAGGTATATGTAGATCTCACTTTTGTTACTTCGATTTAAACATTTTAATAAGCGATGTTATAGAATCAAAACCCTACATCATTCGAGGATGAATGATGTAGGATTTTGAGCCTATAACAGTGAAAACGCAAAAATTACATCTTGACCCCCGAAATTAAGTCACACAATTTTAGATTTCAGATTTAATGTTTAACTTTCTATTGACATAATATCAATCTGCCAATAATTCTCATTCTAGCAATATATATTACTTCAAACAAACTTACTACTTGAATAAGCCACGAACTTCAATATAAAATATCTGTTCAACGAAAGATAACGCTTTCAATCTCTCAGTATGTATTTTGAAATTCATATAAATTATTTAAAAACAAACTGTTTTAAATTCATTATTGTTGTGTATGATACACCTAATTTACATAAGCGGACTACCGACCATATAAATATGGGTTGGTACCGGAAGACGGGGAAGATAGTAGAGATTAAGAAATTGAATCCAGAGACTCTGCCCGACTGCGATTTAGTCAACCCATTATGCAGGAACAGTCTTCCCAAGAATATACCAAACTAACTGTAAATATTGTGTACCTATTCTTTGTTTCAATACATTTTGTTAACGTACATTTTGTGTTGTATTATTCCATGCTTATTTAAGCTTCAACAATTATAAATACCGAAATATTGAAATATACCTTCTTATATTTGAACATACATTATAACAACTCGCCTGTGGAACTCCCTTACCTATTCCTGTTTCCCTGATAGCTACAATCTCCATCTATTCAAATGTAATGTCAATCGACATCACCAGTTGCCTTGATCTATCCCCTATCCCTCTCCCCCATCCTTTCCTCTATCATTCCTACCTGCTCTCGCTCGGAATCCTCTATAACCCCTTGCCTGCTCGTGGCTTCCCACCTTGCTAGGTGTGAAATGCTTAAAAAAAATTGGCACATAACTGACTGAAGAAGGCACTAATTACCTACATTCATTTTTTTCTCGTCTTCAAAATGGTGTCTCCCTGTGGAGTATAGAGACTCATCTTGTGGGAGCTTTAGTGGTGTAAATAGCAATTATCTTTTACAGATTTGTAATTGTGAGTACATGCTCAACCTATTTTGAAATGCAAATTATCCTTCTCCGATATTCCTTGCCATACAAAACTAGAGGGACCGGTCAAAGCTATTGTTAACCCATAATCTTGGTGAAGACGAGATGGAGATATCATTTTCCCACGGTTATTTGTGAAACAACGAATGCAATAGCATTTAGCGCAATTTGAACTCGGCTCGAATATCCTACCATCTGCCTCGATAAGCATTAAGACCCGCGCATAACACAAACGTTAACGTTAGGGACAAATGAAATCACTGAAAATAATTCAAATGCTACATCAGACACCTGTAGTCATTTTGCTTATAATCGCTGGGGAAAGGCATGAAACAATTTCGATTCCTCGACTATATTTTAAGGAAAAGATCAGCCTGCGATCTATTACCATCGTTGGCAACCAGACCAAGAGAAAGAAAATATTTATTCCATCACGTTGGATGTGAAACTTCCAAACCCATTCCACAAATGCTAATTATTAATAAAACGACTGCGACACCGTCCATGTATTTTTAGTCATACGTTCGACGAAGAGAACAAACTGGGTAAAACGACAAACTACATCCACGTCTTGGGTAAGACGATAAACTACATCCGCTTCCTGGGTAAGACGATAAGTTACATCTGCGTCTTGGGTATGACGATAAACTACATCCGCGTCCTAGGTAAGACGATAAACTACATCCGCGTCCTGGGTATGACGATAAACTACATCCGCGTCCTTGATATGATGATAAACTTTATCCAGAAGTAAGGCCTCTGATCGGGAGATTTTGAGGAAGGTGTGACCACCTCTTAACTGCTGTTGTTCCCAGGTCCACCCTGACCCAGGGTGGTAGCACCTGTTAGGGTCCCAGCTATGGGCAAATAGTTAACCTCCAAACTGGGGTCAAAACTATATCAAAGTGTAAAAATAGATTTTATTATAGAAATACCAGTAATATATTTTTTGTAAAAAAATATTACCAGCAATACATTTTTGAAAAGAAAAATATTACCAGTAATACATTTGACTATCGACAAAAGCCCTCTATACAAAAACATGTCAATGAAACCTGATCTACAAAGAATACATATTCTATTCATACGAATCTATTATAAAAATCGCATCGGAATTAAATAACCCATTGAGGTTTATATACCTTAAAACAAAATAAACCAATTTAAGCGCATTGAGGCCATTAAACTTTTCAGTCGGGTAGTATAAAATGTTGGTTCCAGAAAATAAGCAAAATATCAATCAATAAGAAGATTTGGTCAGATACAAAGAAAAGCATTCTTAACGGCTGTGTGATATCAAATCTCTATGGAAGTTTTTACTTGACCATGTCCTCACAGATGAAGAATTATGACGATAAACTACATCCAGTAGCAAGGCCTCTGATCAGGAGGTTTTGAGAAGCGTGGAACCACCTCTTAATTGCACTTGATCCCAGGTTAGCCCTATTTGCCCATAGCTGGGACCCTAACTGGTTGTGATGTCACAAAGTTCTGAAACGATTCTATTTGTTGAGACACGATATAATTATATTTTTAAAGATGAAAGATCAAAATACAGATAAAATAAAAAATGAAAGTTGTCTTAAAGATCAGGCTTTTGCTGTGGATATGAGTGCACATTTAACTGATCTTAATTTGAAAGTACAAGGTAAAAACAAACTTATCACTCAGTTGTATGATGACATCAAGTGCTTCATTATAAAAATATTCTTATGGAAGTCAGTTTTCAAATGAAAATTTAGTTCGTTTTTCTACATGCAAAGAGCTGAAAAACACTGCCTAATATCGAGACTGTACTTAACTTTGCTAAGTATGACAATCACCTGGAATTGTTGTCAAAGGAATTTCAGAAAAGATTTAGTGATTTCTCATCTTTTGAACATCAGTTTGCATTATTCTCAGCACCATTTACCTTTGATGTTGCTAAGACAGATGGAAGCCTGCAAATGGAACTTTTAGAAATGCAGCCGGATTCTACACTCAGAGCAAAGTTTCTTGAAGTAGGAATACCTGCATTCTTTTCATACGTTCCTTAAAAGTTTAAAAACTTCAGAGAGCTTGCCACAAAGATTATGGCAATGTTTGGTTCTACCTGTGTGTGTGAATAGATATTTTCCTTCATGAAATCAACAAAAACTTATCAGAGAACAAGGCTAACTGATTAAAAATTTGTCATCTCGGATCAAAGTTGGAACTGCACAGACATTTCAGCAGACATACCAAGAATTGACAACAAAAGGAGATTTCAAGACTCGAGAGAAAAAATAAAACTGACTGAATAGTGGCAAATAAATGTTCAGTTTTTTTTGTTTTGTTTTGTTTTTTTCGATGTCAACGAACACTCGTTGCCAGTTTGTGATGCCAACGAAAACTCATTGTCACTTTCGTAATGCTCGTTGTAGTAGAGACTTTATAATCGCAGATATAACTATAGTAACGCCGTTAAACAATACTTGACAGACACTTTCGAATAACACTCGCACTAATAGTACTTGCTCGATAATACTCTCACGTATAGTGACCACCTACTAGTGATCCGTATAGTGATGCGAATAGAGAAATAGTATAGTGAATAGAGTATAGAATAGTAGTCCCTATATTAATAGAGGATAGAATAGAAATGGAGATCCGAATAATATAGAGGATAGACTAGTATATAACGATCTGTATAGTAGTAGCAGATAGATTAGGAACAGCAATGTAGACGTCACACGACTTTCTATATATGCGTTTCCTCTATGGTCACCTGATTCACTTAATTAAATAATGGGATCGCCTGTGTTTACTCACTGGCGATCTATGTTCAAACTCAAGTGTCGTCAGCGACACTTTATTCCTATATAACAATTTTGAACTGTTGTAAATTTGTACAATGTATTTGTTGCTATTGCAAACTGCAAGTATATCTTGGTATTTATTTATTTTTTATCAAACTACTTCAATTACATAATGTGCACAATTAGTTGTTATGTGTAGTCCGCATAACATATGTGACCATATGGCCCTCAAGGGACCCACAGTTTCACATGTCTGGACTAGATTTTTGTCCGATCACTACAATCATAATCTGTTCAAGTCTAGAGTCAAGTGTTTTCTTCCATTCCTATCCATATAAACTACCCCTGATCGTAACCCTTTACCTATGTGGCACCCAGGCATTGTACATGTTTAACCTTACTGTAAAAAAAAAGAAAATCTAAAATAACGAATAATTAAAAGGAATTGTGAAAAGAACTCATTTATTTTATTCGAAATTAAATAAAAAAAACTAAATGATTTAATTCTTCATCTTTTATGTGTCGTGTCTCTTTAGGATAAGGCGGTCATGGCCCTCTAAATCATTTGTTTTCTTTTTGTCTTTTCTCACAAACCCTGTTTACAATTAATTTGTTAATGCTCATCAAGTATGTAATGCCCTTATTTCCTCTGTCTGTATTCCCTTCAGTCTGTCCTGCGACTTTTTCCAAGCCCTCCCTCCTGATTACGTGTCCCAGAAATTTCAACTGACTCCTCCTGATGTTAAGTTTATCTTAACTTATTGTTTCCATTTTTTTTTTTTTCTAAAACCTCGTTGTTGTCCACATGTTAGTTAAGAGCTCAGTACTTTTTTCTTGTGTTTCTAACGAATTTTTAATACTCTGCTTAGATTTTGGTATTGCCCATCCCAATATATTTTCGGATCAAAGTGTCGCACTTTCGGTCCTATGATAGAACACGTCCCAGATACTTAAATTTCTGTAACTGCTTGATTTTAATATCCCCGCTTTGTAATTTGCATTTTGGGCTCACCTTTTTTTGCTGACAACCATGCATTGTTTTTTTGTTTGTAGTTTATACTACGTCCTTTCGTCTCGCTTTTCTTAGCTACCTTCTGTAGGAGCTTGTAGTGACTACTCTGATTTACCACGCCCACAAAATACACAGTTATAATTGGATAGAAAATAAGTACTGTTTACTACAGTACAATTTACCTATCGCAGTAACCACACAAAATGTTCTGCCCCGACTTTGCCTAACTTGGTTTTGTAAAAAAATCAGTGATTGGTCAATTTTTATCCAATCGTGTATTTTAGATATTTCTTTCGATATTTTTCCCGCTTCTCTCTGGAGCCTACCCAAAAAGTATTTAAACAGTTCGTACTCCAGAAATAAGTTAGTAGAACAATAAATCAGCAGAACTCAACAACGCACGCGTATCTACATTCTTCTACTCACGCACACACAGACACAGAACTACCATTACACTACACTGTTAATTGTCTGTCACAGGCCAAGTCACAAACCAAATTCTATTATCCTTTTTGTACAAACTTTTCATTCTTGAATTCAAATCTTATTCACTGGACTCTGAACATTTCAACAAGAAAGTTCTTAAGTGCATTATTCCTATCTGGCATCAGATATCAGTACAAGGGAAGCTACTTTTCTCACCCTAAATATTAATACATAAGCACAATTGTTGTACTCGTTGATTTTCAATATATATTTTATTGTTGAATAATGATCTCTTGTACTTCTTTCCTTGTGTTCTTTGCCAAATTTAAATGTATGTGCTCTCACTAAAAACGCAGCCACACTAACAACCTCATTAACAATTTTAAAAACTGATCTGAGCAGCACACCACAAGCTTGATATAATAATGTTAAAGAAAGTGAGAAAGAAAGAAAAATCAAGACGGTAAACAAATTTACAAAGAAAGATTCGCTAGGGTAATAAAGGTAGAAAAAATAAAAGATCACCATGACACAATACACTCCGCCAGAACTTAGAAAACGTCATGCTGGATTGCCTGGAACTTGCGCTGAAAGTTCCAAAACGAAATTTTCAGAATGTTTTGGTGTCAATCTGAAGAAATGTGAAGGGGATTCAGAAAGATTTAGATGTTTGGAGTGAGCACTAGTGATGGTGACATTATGCCTCCTTTCCTTTTCCCACGGAGCCTCAGAATCAACACAGAGGTCTAAGTCAAGTGCCTTGAGAAGTCAGGGTTTCCCTGGATCAACAAGGTGGCTACTGGAAGACCATACGTCTGGTATCAGGACGCTGCACCATGCAGCACAAGCAAGAGAACACAGTCATGGCTGACAGACAATTTCTGCGACCACATCACTCCTTACCTCCGGCCACCTAATT